>JAHWFP010233249.1:7081-47239 GCA_023313725.1 Lithobius niger | reverse complement strand
GGCCCGACGCACGCAGTGGGCCACGCCGAGCGCCGGTTTCGAATCACAATCTCCAAAACAATGTAGTTACCACCTCTACAAATTCTCTTAGTGCCTGACGAAGACGGACGAATACTGTCTGTTGAAAATTTGCAAGAATCTGGTGAGATTCCTGTATTCTGAAATTGTGCGTTAAATTCAGTGCTGACATTTTTTTGAAAGTGTAAGCGTTCCAATACGAACTGTGACAGAAAGCATGGCGCAGGTAAGTGGCGCTAAGTAGTTCACACGTTTAGACTTCAAGTTTGGATTTTATTAACTTTAGTTAGCTGATTCAGCTAAGCCTAAAACGTGTTTCGCAGCAAATTCTAAGACAGATTTCTTTAACAGGCTCCCAATGGGCCTTAAAATTGCTCCACCTCTCTTCCAATTTTGCGCACAGCAACTATTGCAGAGGTACTGTACTGTTTATCTTGATGATTGTTTATTAAGTAGTCCAGATCTTAAAACCCACATCAGTCATGTGAATTGAGCACCAGAACTAGTGGCTAGTTCCGGACTGAAACTCGGCATTGAAAAATGCTAATTTGCTCGAAAGAAAGTCAAATTCTTAGGTTTTGTGTTGGACTAAAACGGGATACAGCCTGACAGTGACAAAACTAAGGCTACGCAACAGTATCCTACGCCTAAGACACCTAAACAAATACGTTCTTAATTAGGTATGGTAAATTTTTATAGGCGGCATATCTCTTCATTCGCAGAGATGTTACAAGTTCTATCAAAGGTCACAAGGAAAAACTAAATTCCTATGGGGACGAGGAAAGAACATTTCAGCAACTAAAGCAGGTCATGGTAAAAGCTGCAACATTGAAGCACCCTGACTTCTCTAAACCATTTTTTTCTTGGAACTGACGCAAGCGGCGTAGCAATCGGAGGTTGTTTATCTCAGTACCATGTAGAAATAAACTACTCTATGGCTTACACGTCTCGAACCCTCATTGAGGCGGAGAGAAAAGAGACTACTACAACGAGGTAAATTTTAGTCATAATTCATTGTATAGATTCCTTTCGTTGCTATTTATTATTCTTGACCACGGATCATTTAGCAATTTGCTATTTTTATTGTGCTTCCTCCCTACCCCCAAGCTTGAAAGAATCTTGCTACAATTACGAGAATATGAATTCATATTATGTCATAAGTCGGGTCGACTTCTAGTGGTTTCCGATGCACTTTCTCGTATAGAGATACCAGTCGCTGTGTTAGGCAGTCAATTTCCTGACTGGACAAGACAACACCTAGAGGCAGAACAGAGAAACGACCCATACCTAGGCGAAATCATAAAATGCCTTAAAGATCACTCAGCGGAAGATCTGATCGACGCTTCAAGTAAAAGAAATATCTTTTACAAGGACTATGACGGAATTTTATATAGAATTCAGCTAGCAGACCCTTCTAAAGGTCGGATGCATAATTTTGCACTGATGTGTATACCAAAATCTCTACACAACTATTGTATCAGAGATTATAACTCAACACCAGGTGCCGGACATCGCGGAGCACAGAAAACTTAGAGATTTAATAGAGCTACATTGTTATTGGCCTAAGATGTATGATGACATTGCTCATTACCAGGGATTCGAACTGTAACTGAACCGTAACCGAAAACCGGTAAAAACCGTTTGAAATTGCCGAACCGAAACCATAACCGAACCGAAAAAAATACTGGTGGCATTAACCGTAACCAAATCGAAATGAAATACAGGCTACGCGCTGTCAGTGGCGCATTTTCATTTCTCGTAGTATTTGCAAGTGGCAATACAACACATGTTTCATGGCATAAAACAAGAGCATAACTTATGTCTATTGTTTTTCAGGATTTAGTATAGAAATCAATTGGAAACACGTAGCTTGTCTTAGAAAATACTATTATTGAAAAATCGGAAAAAAATGTACAAACAAATAACATAAAAAAATAAGAAAAAAAGGTTTGAAACAACATACGACATTTTAAAACAAAGCACGACCCAAAACCATATGTACACATATATAAACATAACATATTACAGTGCAAAAATATATATTGGCAAATTAAAATGTAAATAACGTATTTACAAACACATGTTGCAAACATTGAAATAAAATGAAAACAAATAATACGAAAATTTAAGACACAATTATATCATAATAAACAATAAAAAATGCAAAAAAGAAAAATTATAAATTCAAAATATGTATGTACAGGTATAATAATGACAAATATTCAAAAGCACAAAATCAAAGCAATCTGGACACAACAGTAATATATTATTAGGAAAAACACAAGCATGAATAAATCGTTAATTAACAAATAACATATAAGTAAAATAAAATGGGAACATTGAATATTGAAAAAACAAAATACATACAATTAAAATTGAAAAAAAAAAACACCTGAAATAGAAAAAATTATGGACATAATTATAGAATTAATTATGGACATAAGAAAAATCATGATCACAGATTGAAGAAATTGTTTAATATAATGGCGCGATAAATGTAATAAGAAATAATAGTAATGAAAACAAAATTTGGACTAAACGCCTTACAAAAGTTAAAAAAAATTATTAAAATATAAATAAACTAGTTGTTCCCCGGTGTAACATACGCCAGTCTAGCTGATTCCCGCTGCTTCAATAGGCAGCACTATTGAAGCAATAGTGTTTGTTTCTAATTGTTAGCAGCATGTCCGTTCTCATTGTAGGCTGCTCGCCCTTTTGCTTTGCTACCGTGGGAAGAATGAGCCCGCTCTCCCCCTTGCTGATTATTGAAGCTTTGTTTAATTCTGATCCCTAACAACCCTTTTAGCTCTGCTCCTGAGCTAAGTCTGCTCCTAAGCGAAATAAATATATAGATTTGGAAAACTTTCAGAAATCGGTGATCGTACATACATGAAATTTCCAATATAAAATAATATTTACAAAATTATGTACAAGAACGGCATTACCTGTTGCCAAAAACAAATGTTAAATTCTACCACACCGCTTACTTAGTGGCGGGTAGAAAACAGCGGTGACACCGACGGCCTTAGTCATCACCACTATCGTCATCGGCATTGTTGGAATCATCTTAAATAAAATAATAATAATAATAATAAAATCGGCTTATTATTCTGTTCATAACAGTGTAAAATGCATGTGAAATTGACATGTATATGGCTCATGGCAATCATAAAATATTAATTTAATTTCTCTCATGTTCATAAGAACAATATGGAGGGAAATCACTGTGGTCTACAGATGGGAGGAGTACGTTCAAATATAAAGCATTATTTTCAGCATGGGTGATGTTCATCCTCCTCCCTTTCTTGCCTAAAGTTAACCTTGGAAATAATAACGGATTATAAACAAATATCAACGCAGAAATATGCGGCAAAATGTCGTATCGGCGTTAAGCTATTTTATTTTAACGAGAGTTCGAATGCGTAGTTGTTGCGCATAGAGCCTCAACACCCAGCGCTTAGTTCGCGCTGCCGCGCTCATTGCGGCTAATGGCTTACAATCAAAATTACGAGGTTAATCTCGATAGCCAAGCGGATAGTTGCCGGATACTTCAGGATTGATATTTGTAAAACATGAAATTGTAAAATATCATTTTAAACTTAGGTTAAGAATTATTGCATTCTATAAATTATTTATCCCCCCCCCCCTTCCCCTCAAAAGTAGGCTTAAACTTACGAATATCCACCCACATGACTAAATAAGAAAAGAACTCATTCTTGGACAACGAAAGGATACCATAAATAAATAAAAATGAGTACGGATTCCTTTGCAAAGAATATTAATGGTTGCAATCAAGTATTTTCTCAACCCTCAGCTAACCCATAACCGCCTAGATACAAACGTACGCTTCAACGTACAACAGCGTAAAACTAAGTCCCAGCACGAGCTTTGTGAGGGGTCCCCGGGGACCTGAGCAAAGCGGGCAGTCACAGCCCAGTGGTCAGCGTCGTTGGCTCCAAACCAAGAGAATGCCGGTTCGAATCCGAGAACCGACCCGAGTCCATCTCTAAAAAAAAGGGTCTGAAAGTTTTTTCAGGCGGTTATGGGTTATACACGATGTGGCGGAACATTCATTTTCATAAATTAAAATTAAATAATTGTTTCACAGAATTAAGCCTTGAGACGGAAATTGGACAAATTGTGCAAATGTGTGGTATAACATTTAAAATTGTACATCCATTAGTAATGAATCATAAAAATTGAAATGTATATCCAAAACTAATTTAATATTGCAATTTTACATCCATAAGAAATAAATTATAAAACAGAATATTAAAAAACCGATACAGCACGTCAATTTGTACAAGTTCCTACTTAGGCAATACAAATTAAAAAAGAATAAAAAATAATTGCACAGTATATAAATCACATTATGTTGATTTAAGTCATTTTATCAAAATTAAGTCTTACCTGGAGGGCCAAAGTTATATGGCCGAGTCAACCAAAATTAAGAACCAATGAAATTTGTCATTGCTTTTGAGAACCATTGATTTTAAAATAAGTATTCGAAAAAATATATATCAAATACAGATATATTTTCTTCTCAACTAGAGCAATAATATAATTTTGTATATATATATCTACATTAGATTTATTTTATTGTCCAAAAGCAGCAATAACTCCAAAATACCAGTATTACCTGGTCGATTTTGGTTTTATTGCCTGTTGAAAATATACATTACCTTTTTTATAGTATTCTCCTTCTCAAAATGCTGTTCAATTTAGACAAATTAAATTGAAGATGTCCTTCCGGTTCGCTACCTACTGCGCAGCCTCCATCATATAAAAGCCGAAGCGGAGCGGTATGCTCACCTTTTCGAACCTCTATTGTGCCCAAATGGCGACAAGAGGGGAGGAGGGCGGGACCAAGGTAATGTATATTTTCAACAGGCAATAGAAACAAAAATCAACCAGGTAATACTGGTATTTTGCAGTTTCTAGTTGCCTTGAAAATATCCATTACTTTTTTTATAGTAATCCCATAGACTTTGTAAAGGCGGTGGGTGCCATTTGACTCAAGTTCCCTCAGGTAGCGACCGGTTCCCTTCACAGAAAAGCTAGTGTGTTAAGGGGTCAGCTACGAATGACCCGATACGGTAAAGTCCCTCAGCTTGATGGGAAATATCCCTGAGATAGTGGGATGTCTCCAGGAGGCAGCTTCCATTATGTCAGTGATGGGAAGGTTGCTGTAATAAGCCCAGGACGTGGAGATTGCACGAAGTTCGTGGGCCGTTACGCTGATACCTTCAGAGACGCAGTTGCTGTCAAGTGCTTTGTAGGCTTGTACGATAACACTTTTAAGCCAGGTGGCAATCATGCGTGTTGAAGTTATTCCGACCTTGTTACTAAAAGGGAGAAATAATTGGGAGCGTCCTCAGCATACAGGTTTGGAGGCCTTTAGATAGAAACGAATCGCCTGGACCTGGCACAGATCCCGTTCCTCTTCGTCACCTAGGATGGTAGATAAGGAAGGAATGATGAAGGGACGAGTTCGTTCGTCAGGTTTCTGAGTCTTAGCACAAACGATGCTTTTAGAGTTAGTGTTACACCAGTGTAGTCAGGTAGGAAAAAGCAGTTTTTTTCCTCGGCAGAAAGGGCCTGTAATTCGCTGCATCGGAGGCAGGTGGCTAGAGCCACTAGGAACACCGTTTTCCTTGTAAGGTGGCTGAGTCTGGATGAGCTCATGGGTTCGTAGGGTCGAGCCATGAGTGCTGTAAGGATGATGGACAGGTCCCAACTGGGAAATTGCGTAGTAATGCGTGGTCGGTCCAGGTGGAAGGAATGGATTAAGGACGAAATTCTGTAATCTGTGAGGAGGTTTGTGTTACCAGCCGCTTTGAAGACAGCATTCAGGGCAGAACGGCACACTAAGATTGTGGAGCCCCTGAGACCGCTTTTGAACAAAGTTGTGAGGAACCGGAGAAGGTCTTGCATAGGGGAGTAGATTGAATCAACTTGTTCCGTGATATACCAATGAAGCCTTCGTTTCCAGTGACTGTCGTAAATCTTGTTGGTAGAGGATCGGACGGCTCGTGATGCAATGCGAGCGGCCTTGTCCTCAAGTATACCAGATGCTCGGAGGAGCTGGATGATAGTAGCCACCCGTGAAGTCGTAATGCTTAATGGTTCGGGTGGAGAACCGTTCCTCCGTGTTGGGACAAGAGGCCCGGACGGCTCGGTAGGCGGCGAGGAGAGTCGACGAGGAGGCTTAGCAGCAGTGGGAACCAGGCTGCCACAGGCCAATTCGGTGCTATTAGTAGAAATCGTCCGTGTGAGCTGGCGATTTTGCGTAGCACAAGAGCTAGGAGATGATGGGGAAAGGCTAATGCGTAGAGGTGATCCCAATTCAAGGTTAATGCATCCACCGCCCAAGCACGAGGATCTGAGAAGGGGCTGCCGAATAGGGGAAGTCTGGCATTGTACCTCGTGGCGAAGAGGTCGACCATTGGGTGATCCCAAAGGTGGAACAGAATGGTGCAAATGGTTGAATGTAGCGTCCGTTCGCTGGTGGGTGGTTTCCGACGAGAGAGGGAATCGGCAATTATGTTCAGCGACCTCAGAATGTGGAGTGGTAGAAGGCAGACAGAAAGTTGAATGCACAGTTGAAAAATGTGAGAGGTGACTTGATGGAGGGACTTGATGGATAGGGAGTGCTTCCACCTCCTTCCGGAAGTAAGCAACAGCAGTGGTGTTGTCTATGTGAGTATGTGTACTTGAACTGTTTGTCCTGTCACATGGTCTCGAAAATGTTGAAGTCCGAGAAGGACTGTTAATAGTTCCAGGTAATTGACGTGGAACGTCGTTTCAGTTGGCAAATTGCCGGAGATGGTTAGGTTGTCGATGTGAGCTCCCCATCCTGATTGGGATGTGTCCGTGAAAAGGTGGACTTGTGGGAGAGGCTCGTAAAGGGGAACTGTAGCTGTCAGGTTAAGGACGTCTGTCCACCACTTGATGGTATTGGTGGGAAAGGAGGGATCGAGAGGTTGGGATGGCAGAGTTAGTGCCAGTTGTGGATTGCCCCAGTGGGCGGAACGGTAATGAAGTAACGGTCGTGCCATCCACCTGCCGTAAGGAACGAGGTCTGTGAAGGAGTCGATGATTCTGATGGTGGAGACAAGATCTCGGAAAGTGTGGAGAGGCGTGTGCAGGAAGGTGTTGGCGGAACGTAGGTGATTTTCGATGCGTTCTGGAGATGGCATGACTGTCGATTTTTTGAGGTCGAAGAATACTCCTAGGAACACGAAAGATTGAGCTGGCTGGAGACGAGATTTTGAAAGGTTTATGCCTAGTCCGAGGTGATGAAAAAGAGACACGACGTCGTGTAAATTGTTGGAGAGTGTAGATTGGTTGGGATGGGGCAGAAAACAGTCATCAAGGAAGGCATGTATGCGGATGCCTTGTTGGTGAATATAGGCGAAAATGGGGTGCAGGATCATGGTGAAGATGCGTGGGGCGGCATTCAGACCGAAGGGGAAGCAGAGGAACTCGAATCCCATTCTGTCCAGCAGAAAACGGAATAGGTGGCGGACAGATGTATCAAGTGGAATGTGAAGGTATGCTTCCGCAAGATCTAGTGACACTATACAATCGTTCGGCTCTAATGAGTCTCGGATGGAAGGGACTGTTTCTATTTGAAAGTGTGGATTGAGGATGAACTGATTCAGTGGTTTCAAGTTGAAAATGAGGCGCACTTCGCCTGAGATCTTGCTGCATAGAAAGATGCTGCTGTAGAAGCCTGGGGTGAATGGGGGTAACACAACACGAATTGCTTGCTTTCGAAGGAGGGTCGTTATTTCTGTTCGGAGCGGAATGGGAGATGGTGCTTCCAGTTCCCAGGGTGGGTCTTGCATAGGAGGCTTCTGTAAAAACTTCGGCTTGAAGTCATTTAAAATAATTCACAGAATCATTGGATCGGAGGTTACCTTCTGCCAAGCTTTGACATGGAACCGAAGGCGTCTCCGTACTTCTTTTGAGGAGGTGGAATTTCAGTAATTGTTGCGTCCCCTGTTGCGGAAACGAGAGGAGGAACGTCGTCATCTGTCTGGAGTGGGACAGCCCAGGGAACTACTACGTCCTTGTCCCTGGGAATGGGATGGAAAGGGTGATGCGGAACGTGGCACCGGAGGCGGAGCAGGGTCTGGTGATTTTGCAGCCTTCCAATCGTCCTTAGGTTGATCAGGTTTGGAGGACGGGATAGAACGTTGTCGGCGATTCTGGCGATTCTTGTTGTAACGAGGCTTGAATGGGCTGATTCCGGAGAAGATGCCAAGTGGAATCGTGGAGATTAGGTGCAGTGTTCAGAGCTATTTCTCGTAAGAGGAGCGTAGAGTTGAAGAGTGCACGCGTGAACCAATTCATGGCATGGTAGGTGGCAAAGCAACTCTTCCTAAAAACTTGATTCATGAGGAATGCTAGTGGCGTGTGTCCTCACGAGGGGGATCGATGTAGAGTCTTTCACAACAGTGTGTTGGTAGCAGTGCTAAGGACGTCCGCTTGGGACGCAGCACGAAGTCCAAGGCGGAGGATGCGGTCGTTGTCACATAGGACAAAAAGAGGAACTGCAGCTTGTCGAGGAAGATAGAGGGTGGAGCCGAAATCCAGCTTGGTATCAGCAGTGAGGAACTCCGACTGAGGATAAGTGTCAAAGACTGGCCGTTCCTTCTCTGTTGGGACAGAAGAAATAACTTTCACCGCCTGGACGAGATGGAGGCGGATCTTTATCCAATTCAAGAGGCATGCCGTTAACCGAGGAGGATGCCGCCGGTCCTGAGTAGTGTCATGAGAAGCGTTGTTGACTGTCTCCTAGTTGGTGTGAGAGTTGGTCACGCAGGCCAAAGCCCAAACCAGTTGCAAGGCCTCGGTTCTTGGATACTGTGTCGGAGGTAGAGTATGATTCCGGAATGATCCCTTCAACTGTCTTTAATAACTCTGTAAGTGGGATTTCCGAAGGATCAGGGTCTCCCTGAAACGAAGGGCCAGGTTGATCTGAAACGGACGGGTCTGGTGAGTAATAAGAGTCAAAGTCGTTGTCCACAAGGGGAATGAGCGGAGTCGGTAATGGAGTCGGCGCAATGGAGTGTGGAGGCGGATTGTCCGGAACGGCAGAGGGACCAGCGTCCTCAATGGAAGGTCGGTGGCGCTGAGGGATGGAGGCAAGCCACAACGAAGTATAGTCTGAGACTGGTGCTTTCCGTTTAATAGTTTGAAGGGAAGAGTCCATAAGAGTATGCACCTGGGATGAGGTGAGTGGCTCGTCTGTCCGCTGAGTGGCGGAACGTCCAGTTACCGAAGGTTGAGAGGAATGTGAAGAAGTCCAAAGGAGTGAGTTGCGGTCCTATGGAGGAAGCCAGTTTGGCAGCAACTTTCCGGGCTTTGAGTTGGTGTTTACGGCAAGCATACCGTTCCTTTGTTCGAGAGAATTCCTGGAAAGGGAACGTAGGTCCCGTGCCGGCGGAGGCTGGCTACAGGGAATCGGAGATGTATCTGCAGTATCGCAGGGTACTGGAAAGGATGGCTCAGAAAGAAAGGGATTCGAGGGTGGATGCGATTGTTCCAAAGAATCCTGTTCCGTTGTCAGTTCAAGAATTTCAACATTGTCCGCAACCAGCAAAGCCTGTCGTGGAGATGCGGAATGAGGAGTACAGGATGAGGAACCATCCTTCGGCGTTCCTTTAGCTGGCGGCATAGGAACGGCGTTAGCGAGGAATGCGGACGTAGAACGAGAACGAAATAAACAGCTCGGCGGTTGAAGAAGAAAAGGTGAGCATACTGCTCCGCTTCGGCTTTTATATGATGGAGGCTGCGCAGTAGGTAGCGAACTGAAAGGACATCTTCAATTTTATTTCTCTAGATTGAACAGCATTTTGAGAAGGAGAATGCTGTAAAAAAGGTAATGATATTTTCAAAGCAACTAGAAATATAAATTTAATTATAAATACTTGCATCGAAGTTATAATTTTCTTGGAAAATATTTCAAAAAGGGTAATACTTGCCGTTTGAAATCAAATTTAACATTTAATTCTGTGCAAATTCCACACATCTTTTATGACATACGTTTAAACGTATATTTTCAAAATAAATATAGATACAAAAAGTAAATTACCAGTAATCAAAATTAAGATTGCAATTTTCTTACCATTGTCCGTTGTGACACCCTTGACAAGTGTCACGACAGGCAGCCGAACGCAGACACTGCTGTAGTCCACTGCCAGATGCTCCTGCGTTTACCTCGGCCGGGGCTCCATCAGTGTCCTGTTAAGGGGCATCGGGGCACTGAATGGGGCGACGGGGGCTAGCGGCGGCGGTGGCGGCAAACAAACCTTCCAAGGGAAGCTCCAGGCAGATTTCCACTAGGGGATCCGGAAGGCCATCCCCACCCAACATGGCCATAGCATCTAAAGTTTGTTGCCGGAGACCGTATAAGTTTTCCGTGTTGATGGCCCGTTGTAGATAGGCGGAAAATGATTCGTTGTCCGCTACAAAAGGAAGATAGCACATGTATCTTGTGTGCAGGCAGACCCTCCACCCTTACCTGCTGGGCCAATGTGGTATCCGGTGGATCCGATTTTCCTTAATGATTTTGAGGAAGTACAGCCGAAAGATATAGACCAGGGGATCCTCTCCTTGTAGCATGGGAGTGAACGCCGGTTCCCCACACTCCCGATGCGGACATGTTGCAAACAATGTGGGGAGTTTTTCACAAAACTCGTAGTGGCTCCCGCACAACAAGAAAATCACAATGTTAATGGAGAACATTTTAAAAAAGTAAACAGTTTTTCAGCATTCGGGCACAAACGAGGTTTCTTTGAAGGACGATCTATAGCGAACAGAAGAAATTTGGGGAGCGAGCGGAAAAACGAAATGAGTAAATGGAAGCACACAACTTCGTATGAAGATAAAACCATCAAAATTTTACAAGTCCAAAATGCGACCCAGAAAGGGAAAATAAGAAAACCAATGGTTGCAGAGTTCAGGGTTGACATCATGAAAAACTGGGGGTCATCTTTTCCCAGGTACCAGCGCACCCCTTCTGCACACCTGGTAAATATCAGCCATTGTTTACATGGCCTCGACATGCCTTAATTTTCTGGTCAGATCCGGGCGGCAGGTCTACTGAGCCAGGTCAACCCACCGACCATAATTCTCATTTTATTGCCCCCTCCCTCTTCAGTGGGGCTCCAAACGCTCGTCGAAACCCATCAGCAGAGAAAAGGACGGTCAAAAGTAGGTCGAAACTATTCAACCTTGACCATGGGAAGCAGTGATTGCTACCTAACCCAAGGAGCTAAAAACAGAATACTTCGCTCCACTCTGAAAATAGAAGCCTAAAATTCCAAATAAGAAATAAGACAAATCAAAAACATTGGTTTTGTGAATAAATAATTTATTAATTTTTTTACTGCACATTGACACTTGATATGTAGTACAGATTTATAACAATATGATTTGTAACTTGGAAATTTGGTAATAACAGTATGACTCAAGTAGAAAATACTTTTATGTCTTTCAGAAATAAACATATCAATGATAGTGCACAGATGAGGAGATAGTACTCCTCCGTACCAAACGAAAGGGAAACCAGATGCCCAATTAAAAGAATGAAGAGAAATATTGTCATTCTTTTCAGCTCAATAGCTACAAACTTATAATTTGAAATGAAATTTGTTCAATTAAATGGAATTACAACGTTCAGGTCACGCATGCAGGAAACTTTAGTTCACAAACAGTTAATCTAAAAGTCCACCCTGAATAATTTCCTCAATTAAAGAGGCAATTAATTTCACGACAAATGATACATGCCCTAACTTTTGCAAAGAACCTTTTTACCACAAAACGGGGTTGTTTTTTTTTCTAGCCACACAACCATTTTCGGAAATATGAGCCGGTTGGTGAATGCAAAGTCTTTGCTAAGATCATGTAGAGTGGATTTTTCTGTTAATAAAGTAACTGAGTTTGGAAGGTAAAATGCAGGAACTATTAAAAAGGTACCACAATTTTAGTTTGGCCAGGGATTATGTTAGGGTTTTAATTAAGCCTAATTAGTCTTTATAACAGAACTAATACAGCTAATTAATTAATTAAGCATATTTTTATAAATATCATACAGTATTTAATGCATGAATCAAATATTACTCATGTTAGACCAAAATTGCTCCAGTGACTAATACACATAGGGAGTACTTTTCAAAAAAGACCGGAACAGTGTGCATTCCTTTGTAAATCGAACCACGTAATTACAGCTATTGTTAAGTTTGAGGAGATGGCATTTTTAACTACGACATTATTTACAACATGATCAGTGAAACACAGAATTTCTGGAACGAATTCCAATTAGTTTAGATCGTCATCCATTAACGATCATTCTCCTAAACGCAACGATTAATCATTTGCACGGAGGTGTGCAGGTGACAGTTTTAAAAATAAGTCGGTGAGCTACTCAAGCACACAATACAGAGAATCAGCTGATGTGCCGCGGAACCGACAATACAATGATTGACAAGCACAGCGGTCCCTAATTTGCAATTAGGATCTGAACTGTCAAGCCACGCAATTTCTAAGGGGCACTATAAAAATCTATAGATTGCTAGGCAATAACACACTAGTATTTAAGCGTACCTCAAGAATGAAGCATGATGATTGGACATTTTAAGGTTTACACATCGCTACTATTCTCTGAGCCCTGCAGGTCATGGACGGACGAAGCCGTGCCACGCGCCCGATCTAAAGAGCCGGGAGAAGGAAGCCGAGTGTTAGCTACGGCCAAGCTTCATGCTAGCTAAGTATAATTTCCGTAATTATAACAACGATTGTTGTACCTGAACGATAGTTAAAGCAACGCGCTTAACCCTTTAAAGCTAATCATTATTTAACGATCCTTTAATAGGAATTATTCCAAATGCAATCGTAGTAAGAATGCCAATCGCCAAACTGTTTGTTGATTAATGTAATCAAACCGATCTCGAATCACCATTATTTATATTATAACTCGATTTAATTAACCATTGTGGGGTCAATATTGTGTACAACGGAATGTCGATTAAAGGCCCAAGTTGTTGTTGAATTGTTGTTTATCATTACGCCTCATGTATTCAGTGCCATATTTATGTGTTTAATCTAAGTTGAATACAACTAAGCTATCCTGACAATAATGGTTTATTATGGGACAATTGCTCGCTAAAATATATCATTACACAAAATATAAATTTACATTTCAACACTAGTTTTTACATGAAAGCTTTAAGTAAAGCAACTTGAATTTACAATTTGAAATTCGGAAACGAACTTTAAGTTTAAGTTCACTAGTAGAAATTTCGCAAGGGAAAGTTCACCTCAGGTATTTTTCAAACTCCTAAGATATAAAATGCAGCAGCAAGTTACAAAATAGGCCTACAGTTTTGTTTCAAGAGATACTCCCTCAAGATCAAACTAACTCTTTTTAAATCTGAACCAGTTCTGCCTCAACAAACACTAGCAATTTAAGAAAGACTTTTGTTTAAGTTAGACTCTAAAATAAAAAAGATCGACATTGGTTGGGAACCACCCTGACGTTATGGCTAACTGGGTCCAGAAATGTCGATGGGCTAAATCAAGCCATAATTTCTACAAGCTAGAAGTTTTAAGTTTAAGATTTGAACTAATAATTTAGAATGGGGCCTAAAGAATAATTTTCAAGTTTAAACTAAGTGAAGATACGAACCACTACCAAGTGCCCGGCATGGCAACATTCGGACCGTGACATCTCCACTCCTGATCGGCGTGACCACCTCTAGCTTGAGATGTGTGAGCTGTGCTAAGGAGTGAGAGCAGCCTGGGTTTTTTAATGCTAGCAGGTCGGCTCCAGCAGGACTAAGTGCGGACGTCGAGGAGAGCTACGGCCTCCTGATTGGGTGAGGACCATGAGAACAATGGAAAGTGGGAGGAGCCAGCTGTTTGATTGACAGATTGCATGGAGAAGTTTGAAGGATACAAGGATTGGAAAAGATAGTAGAGAAACAGAATCTGAAAAGTCCTCTAGAAGTGCAAGTTTGTGGAAACACTCGTGATAAAATGTTTCGATGAGTTAATTCGGAAGAATATACGTTTATAAAGATGTCTAGCCACATTGTCATTTTCTAGGGGGGTGCTGGGGGTGGGAAAGGGGGGGGCCTTAATATTGCCTTTTTTCTATAAAAAGTCCTATCTTCGTTTCTATGGGTCAAAATACGAATTCCTATATACCAAATTAAAGCTAATGAAACGCACTACATAGAAGGTCCTATCCATCTTTACCGTAAAACCAACCATATTGATGTGGTAAGCAGTTAAACGCACTATTTCAACAATTTGATGAAGAGAACTACGCTTCTAACACATGTACTGTTAAAACCATAGTATATATCAGCATTTTACCCATGCGAATTTGTTCCTCTATATTCCTCCTAAAGTTTCGTTTTTACAGATCTAAAATATCTCCCTTAGAAGCTGAGCAATAAATTAAAAACGTAAATAGGAATTTCATAACATTTTTCAGCATTTACTTGAAACCATGTCTGAGTAAGAACCTCATATTACTACAACGTGAGTACAGAATGGCACATCTTCAGACTCGGAATCCACGTCTCCGGAAATACCTAGACACACTCTAGTATGTCGCGCCAAGTTAGGCAACAATCATCACAACAAACATCACATCAATTCAATTGTCGAGGTTGTAAACCATTGTAGCGCGGCGCCATAGTGTCTTGAAGGATAGTTGGGCACATTTTAGGTACTTGGTAGAAAATAATAATGCGGTACAAAAGCTTAAATTGCAATCAAGAGCAATGACCCACCTGACAAAAATTAACTCGTGTAGGAATGCCAGCTAAGCTGCTTTCAATGCAAAATCTGACACTCAATAACGTTGAAAATGTGTAACTAGCTAGCTACTTGCTAGTCCGCTCATCCCCATGTTAATTTCCACAGGGTGATTATTCATCGATACCGAGATAACGGGAAGGCTTCCAGCTATGATATTGGACGAATGGGTGCACTACAATACGAACTGCGTCTCTTTTATGGTTTGGAGCCTGGGGACGTAACAGGGATGGCGTGGGAGGGCGTGTAAGTACGAAAATATTGTTATAACCATTGTTAGTAGTGTCGACATCGTCTCTTATTGGACGGTCAAAGTTCGGACAATGACAACGTGTATATTGATGTGCGTGCCTAGACACACACTAGTGTAGCACGATAAATCTAAACAACGTTGCTAAAGAAATTGTATTCACATCCAATTCACGTCGAAAAATAAACCAACTCTAAAAACAAAGCAAAATAAACAAAGCCAAAAACTGGTGAAGAGGCCACCAACTCTAAAAACATAGCAAAATAAACAAAGCCAAAAACAGGTGAACAGGCCACCAACTCTAAAAACAAAGCAAAATAAACAAAGCCAAAAACAGGTGAAGAGGCCACCAAGTTGAGAGTGGTTCGGCCCTTCAAAGGAGTGATATCAATACACCAAAACTAACGAAATAAAATAAGTTCTAACAAAATTAAAACCAAACCGAAAACCTATAAAGATGTGACCAAGTTGAGAATGGTTCGGCCTATAGGCAAAAAGTAGTATTAAATTGTGGAAAACCAATTTCTTGTTGACATGCCACTTTATTACACATCTGCACGGTAGTGGAGTTGAGTCTAATACACAATTTAAAAAAAAGGACTGATATCATATCAAAAACCAAAACTGGTTAAAGGGGCCGCCAAGTTCCGAATGGTTCGGCCCTTCAAAGGAGTGATATCAACACACCAAAACATTCGCCAAGTTAATCGCACCGCTTAATAGTTCGAAGGTTAAATGAAAACTAGAACATTGCTACTTTCGGTAGCAATGTTCAAGTTTTCATTTAACATCCAAAGCATTATTCAGTACGATTAAGTTGGCGAATGTTTTGGTGTGTTGATATCACTTCTTTGAAGGGCCGAACCACTCTCAACTTGGTGGCCTCTTTACCAGTTTTTGGCTTTGTTTATTTCTCTTTGTTTTTACACTTGGTTTATTTTTAGTGAATTGAACAAGAATACAATTTCTTTGCAACGTTGTTTAGATTTATTGTGATACACTAGTGTGTGCCTAGGCACATACGTTAGGATACACGTTCACATTGTCGGAACTTTGGCCGTCCAATGAGAGACGATGCCAACAATACTAACAATGGTTATAATAATATTTTCGTACTTACGCGCCATCCCCCGCCATCCTCGTTACACCCCTAGGTTCCAAACCATCAAAGGTACCCAGTTCGTATCGTACTGCACCCATTCGTCCAATTTCGTAGCTGGAAGCCTTCCCGTTATCTCTGTATCGATGAATAATCACCCTATGGAAATTAACATTGGGATGAGCGGACTAGAATTATCTGGCTTTTAGCTAACTATAGTAGCTGGCTAGTTACACATTTTCAACGTTATTGAGTGTCAGATTTTGCATTGAAAGCAGCCTAGCTGGCATTCCTACACGAGTTAATTTTTGTCAGGTGGATCATTGCTCTTGATTGCAATTTAATCTTTTGCACCACATTATTATTTTCTACCAAGTACCTGAAATGTGCCCAACTATGCTTCAAGATTTAAGATACTGACGCTATGGCGCCGCGCTACAATGGTTTACAACCTCGACAATTGAATTGATGTGATGTTTGTTGTGATGATTGTTGCCTAACTTGGCGCTACATACTAGCGTGTGTCTAGGTATTTCCGGAGACGTGGATTCCGAGTCTGAAGATCATGATATCGATAATGTGCCATTCTGTACTCACGTTGTAGTAATATGAGGTTATTACTCAGACATGGTTTCAAGTAAATGCTGATAAATGTTATGAAATTCCTATTTAAGTTTTTAATTTATTGCTCAGCTTCTAAGGGAGATATTTTAGATCTGTAAAAACGAACCTTTAGCAGGAATATAGAGGAACAAATTCGCATGGGTAAAATGCTGATATATACTAGGGTTTTAACAGTACGTGTGTTAGAAGCGTAGTTCTCTTCATCAAATTGTTGAAATAGTGCGTTTAACTGCTTACCACATCAATATGGTTGGTTTTACGGTAAAGATGGATAGGACCTTCTATGTAGTGCGTTTCATTAGCTTTAATTTGGTATATAGGAATTTGTATTTTGACCCATAGAAACGAAGATAAGACTTTTTATATAAAAAAAGGCAATATTTAGGCTCCCCCCCTTTCCCACCCCCAGCACCCCCCTAGAAAATGACAATGTGGCTAGACATCTTTATAAACATATATTCTTCCGATTTAACTCATCGAAACATTTTATCACGAGTGTTTCCACAAACTTGCCACTTTTCTGATTCTGCCTCTCTACTTAGAAGGTGCAATTCAAGTTTTACTTGATTAATAAAGTGAAAAGCCTTTTAATTTAAACTTTCATGAATGCATTTAATTGAAGGAGTGCTCAGATCGATTGGCATGATTAATAGAAGGATAGCTAGATGTTTTTGCTTGGGAATGGGGGTCACAGTAGGCGATTTTACTGGAGATTTTAGAAGAAACTATTTACAACAAAATTCGTGTCCGGTAAAATATAAGATTAAAATAAATTGTCGACCTCTTGGTAGGGTTCCAGGGGAAAGTTAAAATATCAAAAATTAAGTAACTAGCTCAATAAGAATGCTATAACGCATTTAAATGCGATTTTTTGCAGAGGCAGCCCCTCCTATTGACAAAACTAAGCTAGTGTATTTAAGCTTTTTGCCTGAAATAAAATCATAAAAATAAATACAAATGTACATGAGTTTTAATTAACGGTGACCGGAAGTCGTGAGTGCTAGTGTCAAGTTTTGGCACTATACGTTTTGGTGAATATAAAAAGTTCGAATGAACGGATTTTAATTCTGTTTGGGCCAGATTGTAGTGCACAGTGAGAGCTTCAATTGGAGAGAAGTTTCAGGAAAATCTGGTGGGTTAATTTAAAACTGTTGCGAAAATGGTGTCCATTTTGGGGGAAAAAAACATGTCCGTTTTTAGCAGCGATGTCCAGTTTGAGCAGTTTTTCTAATAGCTGTAGAAAAATATTGGTGATGAATTTTGCAGTTCTGTTTACGCAGAAATGAAGATAATGTTGGGCTGTGTGTGTCGTTTTAGTCCATTATTCGTGGAGATACGGTGGTTTGAAGTGCGAGGTCTTTTGGCGCTTGAGTACGCCAAAGAAAAAAAAAAGTGTTCGTTGCGCCCTGAAACACGAGGCTCAGTTATAACAGTAAGTATGAAAATAATACGATTATCAGCACTCACCCCCCCCCCCCCACAGAAAATAAAGTTTCCATGAAAATTTTTTTTCTCCACTTTTGCATGTGAACTCATCAATAACTTCGAAAAAAAAATTTTCTAATAACTTATAGGTTCATTGACCAACAATCAAGCCCACTTAAGACACATTCCACCCCGATAGAAAAATAGAATTCCTAATATGAATTCGAGCGTTGAGGATTGTACACAAGGTTTTTTACTTGCGAAAATCTTAACGATAGTTAAACTCAAGTGTTTCCCAAGATGGTTTTTCCTTACGTTTTAGTCAGGAGGTTACGCCGGTAATCCCCAACTAGTTCAATCATATTATGGAATAAGTTAATCAAAGTACTAAATTAAAATAAACTTTAAGGAGATAGGTCGTTACCCCAAGTAAGGAGTAACCGAGCTTATTTCAGAAAGGGCGTTGTAAATATTTTAAGATTTAGTACTTTCTGATATAATATATCGGTAACGGTACCGAACGATACACAACCGATACTCTCCATCGATATGACATTAAGTTATTAACAGCAACAGCTTTACAACGTCTATTTATTATTATCAGGTTAACATTAGCTTCAGCTTAGCAGACGACACATAGTTGGCCTCAGCCTCATGCACTTTAAATTGCTGCCATATGTTATCCTATCCTGATACTCAATAGACATCAGTGGTCCGGTCGGGAACCAATCAGCTCTCCCTGCAATCACAGCATCCAATAGCACATCCTGCAATACAATAGACCATGATGCAGGCCCCCTGGTTATTTTCAGTCTCTCTCCCGACGATTTTGGACCTAAAAGTCACTAGTCACTGAGCCCTTAGCACCAGGATTCCCCAGCAGCATTATTTCAGAGTTAAGTAATTTTGACGATCGTGGACTTAGACGAATTTTAAAGGAGCTTCCCTCCTTTAGGTTTAGTGTGGAGAAAGAGCGCATCTTATCTAACATCCCCCATCCCCCTTTCTAACATCCCCCTTCGTCCCAGTTATTACAGGAGTGCTTTAACTTAATATTACGAAGGTTTAACTGATTTAAAAGAAGGGATAACCCTAACCCTAAATAACTGAATTAAGTAGCTTTCGGATCGTATCTTGTTTGGACTCCTTTACTTTACTCATTACTTACTTTTATGTGCTGTAGTTAGTAACATTGCATTAGCATCGGCCGAACGTCTGTATTATTACGTACCCCTTCGTAAGACCTAACAATCGGGAATTACGAGAGATTTACACAACCACTCGGAATGGGATACATACTTGTCGATGATCCAGTACTCAGTTAGAACGACTCCTCATGCGAGTACGGGCGAGACTTCCTTCTTTCTCATGCATCTGAGAGTTCCCAGGAACAAGCTACAGGCCCTGTGTCTACCAAACTCGACAGAACAAACCTCTGTCGAAGATTACGTCAAGACAGACATGCAGATACTCGAAAGAGCGCACGATGTGGCAAGGGCGCACCTAGAGGAAGCAGCCAGGAGAACGAAGGTAGTGTATGATGTGGCAGACCATCCTGTGTCATATCGGATCGGTCAGCTGGTGGAGCAAGATCGAAGCAAGTTCAAAGCAAGATCGAACACAGACGAAGGAATAGCAAGAAAGCTTGCGTCAGTATACGTCGGGCCGCACAGAGTGATACGTAAGCGCTGCGATGTCACATACGTTGTAGTCGATATCAGCAACGCAAACTGTGAACATTGTTAATATGGAGCCTTACTTCGACCCGAAAACCATGAGCACCTTTGCAGTAGCAGCCCAAAATGCTCCACAGCAACGAGAGAAGACGGCGTGACAAGACCAGCAGGGAACTATTCTCAGGAAGACGACGACGTTTCGTTGGCAGCGGAAGAGTCGGACAGTGACACGTCGGACACACAAAATGAAACGCAATCTGAACCAGACTACAAACCCGATGCGAGTGAGGAGGACGAGGCTCGAGCAGATCAAGTGTGTGAGACGAGCAGCGTGCAGGGTCGTCCACGTAGAAAGATAGTACCACCAATGCGGTTTAGGCTGGCTCTAATGAGAGAGCCGAATGCAGCGGATGGACGACGATAGTTGGCACTACCGTTCATGGACTTGACACACTCTGAATGGAAGTAGATAGAACGAAGCCCAAACTATAAACTATGGTGCATACTTTATGTCGGACGTGTGAGGCAAACCCCCGTAGCAATTCGTCCCACTTACGCCCAGACATATCGCGTGTGACTGATCAGTAAAGTTGGGCAAGCCCCTTTAAAGATGGTAATTGGGGCAGAGTGTAGAATATCCCGACAACTAATAATAGTAAGCAAGAAGAGCGAAGAGCCACACGCTATGAGAGGTCCGTGCTGTTGAGGGTGTTGTGTGTAGAGGCAACAGCAGTGATACTGTGGCATACGGTCCACAAGTCTTTATTACACTGCTGGGGATGATCCAATCCTTCTTGCATCTTGATTCCTTTAGATGTTCACTTGTCGTCGTATCCGAAAGAAGTAAAAAAGGACGTAGCCTAACTAATGTTTAACTAACGGTACTCACGTACACTACGTAGTAGCTCTGCACTGTTTACAGTGACAGATAGTGTTGGGCTGATGAAGTGTACAGGGCTTCAGATTTCCAAGTCCACATTTTAGGCCTATGCAATATGGCGGTTAAGCCTACTGTTTACTGTTGCATAACAGACTTTTCACAGTTCAAGACTTGTTGGAGGAAAGGGGAGAAGAAGAGGAAGGATACGATTTAGAGGATTGAAGGTAAAAAGAAAAGAAGGCGCAATAACGAGGTTGGAGTTGTTACAAAGGAGGGTCAAACAATGTGAACACTACTACATAGCAGTAAAGCGGTGTTAATCAACAATTGCCTTTGAACAGACGGAACAGAAAGCACAAGTGCATGAGTGAATACATGCAAGGCATTGTTATGGTCAGCATACAAGCAAAGAACGCTCTCAGCATTGTTAAAAGACGCTACTCAATTAGTTAAAGGGCACAGTGGTATAAATAACGCATACGCCTTAGCAAGCAAAAGGGAGTCTACTAATTGAGGAACTGGAATTCGGGAAAGGGTCGGGAGACACTTACGTTACGTAATTACGTGTTCCCACACTTAACCGAGTATACCTTTTATCGTCATTCATACTTCCATATCTACTCGCATATAATTTAGATAGACTGCTAGGTCAGCATATTTATCGTCATTTTATTAGCATTTTTATTTTCTCCTTCGCATCAAATGGAGTATCCGAACTGAGTATTTTGTGGCGGTGACGGCACAGCAGGAAGACCGAGAATTGTGCGAAGGCGATGAAAATGTGTGTGGAGATGGCCTCCAGATTATTGGCGTGTGCAGTGCTGCAGTTACCTAACCGGCCATGTAAGAGAGTGGGATGAGGGACTGTACCAGAAGAGACGTCTGTCTTGTCTCTAGTATAAGGGCTTCGGCCCATAATCAGAATAGGAGCGAGAGACAATAATAGCTTCCAGTTACAAAGTGAACCCTATCCACTGTGGTGTCCCAGTCGGTAGGCTACATGCGAATGCAAAAGTGACCTGGAAGTTGCTGGACTCACGACAATAAGTGGTGTCCCATCGAAGAATCACCGCAGAGCGGCCAAGCAGAAGAATGGACAAGATTCCGTCCTGAGGGCAAAAACAGTAGAAACTTTTGAAACTCCTCGCTGTGCAGCAATTTTCACATGCAAGTACTAGTATATTAATCGTATTACTGTATTTCTAACATTTGTTTTTTTTCTCTTCCCGTATTGCGATTTTGAACCCAATGCTTACACAGGCACCAGCCCAAGCGTCACAATCCACTCTTGATAATAAAAGTTTGTAACATGGCCATTGCCACAACATGTCTAGATAAAAACTGCCAGCACTAAAAAATAAAGATGTGTTCGTACATGTATTATTATTATTCATGGACGTTGCATAACCTGTTCTCCCTAGTTACATACACTTAGCTTGGACTTTTTGTCCCGAAGAAAAATTCAAGAAACGTATTTACAGTAAATACATGGGAAGTTGAAAAATGATTGCCTGAACCGTTGTGTGCAATTGCGATGTTTTGAGACATTTTCTGAATTCATAAAAAATGATTGGAGTGGAATTTCTGCATTCTGTTTGGGCCGAAATGAAGGTAGTTCTGGTCTATTAAGCAAAATTATCTGCAGTCGATTTGGTCCATTTTCTGTGGAATGGCAGGAGGAGTGAACATAACTTTGACGATAGGCCTAATCGCCCCAACGCTGTTTTGAGCGCTAAGAAAAAAAATGGTTTCCCAGAGTTGATTTTTGCGATCTGGTATCCTACCCAATTGAAATTTTGGCGGGTCGCCTGCTAAGAAAAATAAGCTCAGTGCTGCATCGGCTATTGCGAAATGTGCATAGCTTTAAAGAAAAAAATGCACCAAGTTCACCTGAGCAACTTAAAAGAAAATATTTGGTTTTATTGCCGTTGAAAACACCATTACTTGTTTTTCCTTACATAGCAGTTCCTTCCTATTAAAGGCTCAATCCCTAGCGATGAGTTGGCTTCCCTGCTACACTCGTAGCTCCCCTTGCCTCTACATAAAGCATCCGAGTCGAGCTGGCTTCATCTTTCTTCCTAGGGCACCACCACGAGTGGATCTTCTCTTCGGCTCTCCTGACTTCTTTATACATGCTGTGGTTTTGTTTTTGGTTACCCAGTCACCAAATAGTGTTTTCCTCTGCAGCTCAAGTACAACAAATGGATTCTCCGGTCGTCTTGGGCTTTTCGGATTCTTCGTCATATCCTTTCCGGCGTCTGCTTCCAGTACCGGACGGTCGCCGCATGAAATCTTCTCTGGTTGCCGAACTGGATTCTTCCTCCGGGCCCATCGGTTTCTCCTACTGACTTGTTTTTCGAGACCACCACTGGTCCTTTCTTCTTCCTCTTCTGCGGCCGGACCATTGGCGTCTGATTCGCCGGTTCCTGCCTCACCGCGTCTCCTCTGCGCAGAATTCGTTTTCACCTCGTCGTGTCCAACTGCCTTCTCTCCCAGCCCAAGACCATACGCTGCGGCCCCCCCGCTTGCACTCACCGGACTTTCTGTTTCTCATCCCATCATTGCCAGCTACAATCTCCAAGATCAAGATTTCCATCGCCGGAATCTCCAGGCTCACCCCGGCCGTTCCTTCGGTCGTCCGGCTGGTCACAACTCTTCCCAACCAGGCGACCCAACAAGTGGCTGTTTCTTCTTGCACGGACTGTTTGACTCCACCAGCAGCAATGCCGACTGCGGATAATCGGTTGCCGCTATCCTTCTCACCCCACAAGAACTAGCCGTTTCCGACTCTCGTCGTCTCGACCAATTTTCCGGGCGCCCGACCATCCACCTCCCAACGAACCACATCAAGTGGTTGTTCCATCCAACACCTACTGTGTAACTGCCACCAACTATGGCTGACCTCAAGTAGCGGTCGCCCCTCCCTCTCTTCTGATTCTTTGTTACTAAAGTTTTCTTTTGCACTATGTAATACAAAAAAAAGAACATCACAACAAAGAACAATAACAACATAGTAATGGCAGTATTAAGATGACACAGCAAGGGCTATAGTCCTTCTCAACCAGGATCGGTCGGATCCTACTCCCTTATTTCAGTACCCAACATACTGCCGCTACACTTCGACAACTTTAAATTTTGTCTGGTGCACCTTCACCATAAGATACCATCGGCCTCCCGAGCCTTATTCTTCTCCGTCCAGACCTCCCGATCGATTCATCTAAACGAATGCTTCATCGATCGGATGACCATTAGACGGTCGACACTCCAGCCACTTCATTCAACTATGCTGGTTAAGTTGCGCCTTTTTTCCTTCCGTACACTGCCGCAGGTGCATTTAATTCTCTTATGTCTATCTCCCTTACTCCTTCATTCTTCGTCCTCATTCTTGGCATATAATTCTTCTGTTAACCACTTTACAACAGAAAGGCTACAAATTAGGACAAAAGAAAGAAGGGGGTGGAGACATGAAGAGCCTACTTTAGTTAGGCACCTTGCAAGATGTTATATCACATCAGATTACCACCATAAGCCCCGCTTATCTCACACCAACGGTCGCCCAACGAATCCTACAATCGACACTATTACGGTCGATGTACTTTGCGGTCGCCATCCTGGCCGACCGTCTCTAGGGACACTCCCTTGTGTCTCTCCCCAACGCCACCAGACGGTGCAGGTTGTTCTTTGATTTTTCCCACGGTTTTCCCAGCGCCTTCATCTCTAGTTGGCACGTCCAACTAGTGTCCCAACATTGTGTCTTTTCAGCCAATCATCAGTGTGTTATTCAGTAATGGATATTTCAACCCCAACGGATGCGGACTCCTCATCTAATAGCCACTTCGGCTCCTATTGTCACCGGCCAATAGCCACTGGCCCTTTCTGGACCCTGCCAAATGTTTTTGCCTTAAATTTACCGGCACCAAGAGCCATTTAGACCCTCATCCCTGTTGTCAGTTTCACTGCACATGCCACTAGTTCAGCAGAAAGTGCAGTGTGTGTGTGCGTATTTCCGAAAAGGAGTGAAGTTGAAGAATGATTGTTCATTTTTCGCCGCCACAAGAAATCACGTCAACGTGCTGTTCAAATGGCAAATCAACGAGCCCTTTCTACTAATGGCTCTGGTTCCTCACAGATTCCTCCCAGTACCGCCTCTAAGAAGCCTTGTCGAGTTAAGGTGTCTTCCTCCAACTCTACACCAGTTCCGGCACCTCCGGTCACCCCGCCTTCAGCATCAAACAACACTCCTCAACGGTGTCCTGTCCAAATCGCACAGCAGTTCAAGTCTACTATCGGTATACGGATAAAGAACAAGCTTTCTTTGTCTACAGGCACGGTTCATGCGTCTCGTTCATCAGCTTCTTCTGCCGCTCCTCCTTCATTAGACACGTTGCATCCTCCTGCGGTAGCACCTTCAGTCGTCCTAGAAAACCGGCCCGTCTTTCCCACTGTGGACGCCATCCGTTTGGCGCTACTACGAGGGCTTCAGTTGACACCAAACAACATAGCCCACTTCAATATTAATTGTGAATCCCTATTTCTGAAGCACGTTCCTTCGCGCAAGAACTTCTTCATACGTTGCGAGAATCTGCGCCCGAAACGGAGTCTCTCCATTCCATCGCAGCTACGGTCCCCATTCTTCAAGAGACGATCAACACTCACGTTGCGGCAGAGAATTTTCTCAGATGCTCTTAACTCCACGTTAGCTAACGAAAACAGTCGCCTTCAGCTTGAAGTCACATAACTCCGTGCTACCTACGATTTCCCTCATGAAGGAGATATTCAAGAAACTCTCGCCCTTACCTCCCACACCACCTTGGAGGGAACAGTACTGCTCAAAATCGAAATCTCGCCGGCCTCCTTACCCCCCCCCCCCCCCCCATCTCCTCCTAAAACTAGAAAAGGAACCTCTGGGGCACTGTCTAATGCAGCGTACACATACTCGGTCGCCGCCCTTCCACTCCTGGACATGTCTCAAAGCACACAGTCAGCAGAATCCCCTGTTCCAACTCCTTTGGTGGACCCAGCTACGCTCTCTGTGCCTCCCTCTGCTACCGTCCCTGACCCCGCCATGGATCCGTTGTGTACATTACATATATTTCAAGCTGTGGATTTAGCAATCACCTCCTGGTTCTCGGCCGCATCTTCCTCCGACCTCCGTCAACTGTCATCATATAACGTATGGCAATTTGACGACGCAACCTCTTTCGTTCCAGTATTCAACGGATTAGACCAATGCTCCACAGTCTCTTCTCGGGAACTTCCTTGCACAACCTGTTGTCAACGTACAAAAGGCATGGTGCTCGGGTTCCGAGAATTGACATAGCTCCACCTACGACTTCTCTCCGGTTGGACTACTTGCTGAGGAACCATTCACTCACTGCTTTACCCTTGTTTCAGTCGTTATCGACCTTCTTGCAGCCGGCACAAAAACAATCACCATTACCTCGGTCCCTCTTCTGTCTTTCCGACTTTCGAAGATATCCCGGGCCGTCAGTCGCCTCTACACCCTTTCATTTATCCGTCTTCCCACTGCATCTTTGGTTTCTCGGCCACTCTCTCCTTCCTTAGTACGGGCTACTTGTCTATCTTTCATCTTGTTACGTTCTACATTTGTAAACAACCAACCAAAACGAAGACGAGAAGAAACACTATAAGAACTCTTTTTACATCATTAAATCCAAACAAATTCTAGTGTTTCACCCGAAGGCGACCGCTTCCCAGCCTTTTGCTAATGTTTTAACGACCTAATATGGCGGTTCCCTCTTCTTTCCCAAAGCCTCTCCACGATCGTCGCAGGCGTCGACTTATTTCTTGACCATTCCATCTCGTCACACTGAAGACAAGCTTTCCTGTTTATCGAGCCCATAATGTTGGATCAAGACGCCTCCACAACTCGCATAAGGTAATGAGAATTGTGTCATGCCTGCATGCCTAACCTTTTCATTTACCTTGCCCAGGACACGGTCGCCATCCATACCTGTAATCTACATTTTTGTTCATGACATACGATCCGACACCCTGTTGTGATCAATAACACGCTCGCACAGCAGCTTCTTGCAGGATCATCCCTGCATGGGGGGTCGCTTGCTACATGATCAACTAGGCCTTCTCTCGGGTGAAGATGTCCTTGGTCGTCCCCTTCAACCGTCGGGCCTTCCGCCCGACTCCCACTTACGGTCGCCTGCACGGTTCACGGGATTGTTAAACTCCGGGGCAGCTGACTCATAGCACGGGTAACCTTCGCCCTTGGCGCTCACCACCATGTGATGAGGTCTGCTATGTAAAGAAAACAGGTAATGGATGAGTTCAATGACAATAAAAACAGAAATACCAGGGTACGACCTGGTTGATTTCGTTTTTGTTGCTTAACCGAAAACGTACATTACCTTCACCCGCCTGGCCTTCCCTCTCGGTCGCCAAAGTCGACCCTGAGTGGAAGAAAGATGAAGCCAGCTCAACTCGGGTGCTTTATATAGAGGCACGTGGGCAAGCGAGCATGTGAGCTACGAGTGCGGCAGTGAAGCCAACTTTTCATCGCTGTCAATAGGAAGGAACTGCTATGTAAGGAAAAAACGGGCAACAAAAAAAAGAAATCAACCAGGCCATGCCTGGTATTTTTTTTTTTGGTGTTCCTGCTTGTTAATATTTTCTGTTTCTTGTTTTGATTTATATTATCTTAGGGTTACCAAACAATCTATAGTTTCAGGACCTTTCCTGCTTCTTTTCCTTGTTTATTCAAACAGTATTTTTTCTTAATATTTATTTTATTTTTATTGCTTTTGACTTCAAAAGCCGGGTAATAGAGTAGTCCTAGGAGAAGGAAGCAGAACTATTTTGATTTGGTCTAGACATATATTGTGGGCATAACTTCAAAATAGGGGCGTGGAGGCGACAGCCCAATGGAGGGGTCCCCTTCATGTAGAAAAAAATACAGTTTTTCCTACACATAGTGAGTGCCCAGTGGCAGCCCCCATGCATAAAAAAAAGAAATGGAGTTTTGCTGTACAAGACAAGAGCCTAGTAGATGCTCCTGCCCCGGCTCCCCCCCCCCCATTAATAAAAAAAAAGAAGTGACTGCTTGAACCGGGGTTACGCATAGCGCATTACTTAGGTTAAATCCACCAAACGCAAACTCAAAATGTCTAGGATGGAAACAAAATACACTTGACACCAAATTACTTAAGATCTAACCAATAAATTACAAAACAAGGATTGATTACTGAACTTGTTTAATTCGTTGTAAATGTTGTTCCACTGGGCTTTATTTTAGTGTTATACTTTAGGTGCCTGAAATAAAATAGAGAGCAGAATGGGAAGATCGTGTTCATGGGCTCTGCCAAATAAAAGTCTGAAGCCTAAGCTAATTTCTATCAAAGTGCTACCGTCTCTATAATTATCGTTTTTCTATTCATCCAAATTAAATCAACTCAATCGCTAAACGTTTTGTATCCTGAACGATACAGAGTATACTTATCCTTGCTGA
This sequence comes from Lithobius niger, assembly GCA_023313725.1. Classification (NCBI taxonomy): domain Eukaryota; kingdom Metazoa; phylum Arthropoda; class Chilopoda; order Lithobiomorpha; family Lithobiidae; genus Lithobius; species Lithobius niger. The sequence continues at coordinate 18,952 of JAHWFP010233249.1, read as the reverse complement.
TGTTAACGGCTTGAGGCTGTATTGCCCCGGCAACCAGACACACGGTCCCATGAATCCTCACTCGGCTTAACTCGCAGCAGTGGCTCTGACTCTGCTGAGGGACGGACCTGACCCCAGCCATAATATTTTGCCTTGTTATAAAGCCTGTTTCTATGTGCCATGAAAACATTATTACCTAAGTTTTAGCATTCTCCTTCTCCATATTCTGTGTGTTCTAGAGATTGAAGTTCAATGGTCATCCGGCACTGCTAACCATCGCGCATGCGCGGCCTCCTTTATATAAACTCAGATGAAGGTCCGTTCTTCATCTTTTCTTTCTCTAGCCCTCGACCTGGACGGTTGTTCCTCTGTACACAATCACTTCGTTGTATCCCTCTGATCATCGGATGTCTAGACCGAAAGGTGTGCCACGGGATCCCCTGCCTTGTGCATCCTGCCTGCTTCATCCCCTCCGATAGTCATCTCGGATGAACCACCTCTTTCGGACTTTCCATCGGTGGCAAGCGCCTCTGCGCGGTCACCTCAGTCGGCATTCAGGTCTCCGACATGCCCACTTGTGGATCTTCCTCCGAGTTACATGTTGCCTTCGGTCCTACTGTCAACACTTCGTCCAGTTCGTCTGTCCACTGTGCACAGGCGAACCCAGCTCAAACTTACGGTTTCTCCAGGAAGACCTCCTCAAAGCCAAGGAACTGTATTCCCCCTGAAACTCCAAGTTAAGACTCGGCGTGCTAGACAGAAGCATTCGGCCCCTTCGGCGAACGAACCCATCAACGTATCTTCTCGGTCCTCTCAGCGCTCAACCTCTTCACGGTCGCTGCCACAGAGCTTGGATTCCCAGCCTCTCTCAAAGGAACGAGTGCATGCACTCATGGACTTCGCTCTACAATCCTTCAGTCGCAAACGCCCTGCCTCTCCTCCTCCTGTGTTTCCACACCGGTTTACGGAGGACTGGGTCCAATCCACAACGAAGAAAATCCGTCTCGAGTTTCCTGACGCCACGAGACCTCTGGCCCACCCGCTCCCTTCAACTTCTCACCATCTCCTCACTCACGTCGGCATCCTTCCTCGGCCGACTCGGATGCCTCCGGAACGGACACCGGTGATCATCCTCAGCATCCTATCCATCTATCGGATTCCTCTTCTCACCATGCCCCACCGGCCCAACCCGTTGATCCGTATCCATCTGAAATACCACTCCCCAACTTGGTCAAGGCTGTCGAAACCGTAATACCAGGCTGTCTTCTCTATAAAACATCACCACAGGATGCCGTACCATGTGTGAACCGTGGCCTCTTGACCGGTCTCTGCTTCGGTCTCCGGGACCTTCTTCCTAATCAGAATCCGGTTCCCGGGCAATCGACAACGTTATTGACCACTCTTCTTCGTACTGGCGGTCTCATTCTCGGCAACGGTACTCCGCTTGAACTGGACAAATAGCCTCCGCCTCTCCAAGTTGATCGGAAATCCTTCTTCTTTCGCCCCTCCGGTGATGGAGCTGCCAATCAATGGAATTTCGACACTACCCTCAATCGGGAGTTCCTCACTGCTGACGTCCGAATGGATTTCGGCACTTCCCTTTACCTTCCTCGTCGAGCTTCAGTCCCCATTTCGGTGTTACGCGACAGTGATCGTTTTCTGCGCCTCGGCCTCCATGTGGCTTCCCAGGCTGATGTCTTCAATACAGCCGCCAACGCCCTGTGTGTACGTCTCTCCGCGGATCCTTCCCCGGAGGAAACCAAACAATTGGCCTTCTTAGTCAGCCAGGTCTTCCGAAAGACCTGTTTCACCACTTTCCACTCGATGAACTGGTTCACACTGCTCTCTTCAACTCCTCTCTTGCTACAAGGCATCGTCCTCAACACTACTCTGAATCTTCATGATTCCACCAGACAAGTCCTCAGGAATCAGCCGATCCATGAATCGGATACCTTCTACTCATTCCGAAGCTTGCCCCTCACCTAGACATCACGCACAAGCCAAAGCCCTACAAGTCTAAAGGACATCGATGACAGCTATCGTCAGGTCCTTTGGCTGCTTCCAAGCCCAAAGACGACTGGTGCACCGTCTCCCGTTTGGACACCGGGCCTCCTCCCTCCCCACCTTGCTGTACTCGATCGCCCTTTCAGAACAAGGGACAGGGGCGCGGATGCGGTCACCCCTACGCCCACAATGCGACACCAGACCCTCTCCCAAGTCCCGACAACGACCTTGATCCTCCTGTTGTCAATTACCAATTGCCAATGCCGGTCGGCAGACGCCTCCGTCACTTCCGATCAGCTTGGGACGAAATAACCACCGACCACACGAGTCTTTCGATCATATTCCTGCCATCCTTTTCCTGGCCACCTCCACTGCGGGGTCCTTCCTGGTCAAAAGCAGTACCACCAAACCCTTTTCTCACCAAAGAGATTTCTTCTGTCCGGGACAAACACGCCATCCAAGTCACAGCCGAGCCGGACCACCATGGTTTTTACAGCCCAATATTCCTCTACCCCAAGAACACAGGCGACCTCCGTTTCATTTTCAACCTTCGGCCACTAAATCGTTTCATCAGTAATCCACATTTTCAGATGTCACCCATGGACTCCGTTCGTCATTCACTTCTCTCGGGAGACTGGGCTGTCTCCATAGACTTAGCAGACGCCTACTTGCATATCCCTCTCCATGCTTCAGTTCGACACCTCTTTCGTTTCCTGTACGACGGAGTCACCTACGAGTTCACCTGCCTGCCATTTGGCCTAAATGCGGCTCCTCTAATTTTTACGCACGTATTAAAATCAGTACTAGCATGGCTGCATCAACACAGCATCCGGGTCGACGCCTATCTCGACGAGTGGATTCTTCCCCATCAGAATCGTAGCCACCTTCTCGCAAACATGGATTTCACCGACCGTCTTGTACACAATCTGGGCTTGGAATCAATTTCCTAGTGTCCAGCCTGGTTTCATCACAAACCTTCGTCTTCCTCAGAGTCGCCTTCAACCTCCAATCGGCTGTTGTCATGCCATCACTGGACAGAATACGGATGCTCCTCTGCAAGATTCGGTCCTTTCTCCGAGCTCCCGTCTTCACTCGTCTCCAGCTAGACTCCCTCATCGGATCGTTAGATTCCATAGCCCTGCTTGTTCCGTACGGCAGGTGGTTTGTCAGACCTCACCATCTCTTTCAGATACACGGATGACTTCATTCAGCACATGTCGACGACCGACCTCGGACTCGTTCGGCTGACTTTCCCACTTCCGTTCTATTTCAATGGATGAACATTCAATTTCTAACTCGCACAACGAACCAACTCCCAACATGCTCCTGTTCTTCCGACGCATCTCCAAGGAAGGGGAGTCCACATCAGTTTCCAGACTCACTCCGGCTCCTGGCCGAACGGCACCTCCGAGCATGTCAACGTTCTCGAACTTCAAGCAGTCTTTCTCAAACTCCTACATTTCCAAGACCAAGTAGCAGGAAAGGAGGCACAAGTTCACATAGACAATACCACAGCGGTCGCCTACCTGTGGAACGGCGGGGGAACCCACTCCTGCTCATTACATCGCATCACCTGTGACATCTTTACTTTCTGCATCCACCGAAAGGGGTTTCTGTTACCACTGCACATTCCAGGCAGTCGCAACGTGATCACAGACTCCCTGTCATGACGATCTCCTCTGACGAGCGGATGGTCCCTCAGAACATTCACCTGCACGTGTATCTTCCTTCTATGGGGACGACAATGTCTCGACCTCTTTGCCGCGAGGTTCAGTGCCAAACTTCCCCATTTTGTCAGTCCGGTTCCCAACAGCCAAGCTTTGGCCGTGGACACCTTGATAATGGACTAGAGTCATCTCTTAGGATACGTCTTCCCACCTCCGAAATTGCTCCCCCCCTGCATTACATAAGATTGCCCGGCCACCGGGCCTCTTCATCCTCATCGCCTTGAGCTGACCATCTGCCGCATGGTTTTGCTCAGCCCCCTGTAGACTCACCTCGCCGCCTTGCGGACACCCCGGATTTACCCTTGCAACAGCGAGGGACAATACTCCACCGGAAACCCCAGTCACTCTGACTACACGCGTGGCTACTATCTTCCAATTGATTGAAGCCTCAGGCATTCCTTCAGAGCAGGCCGACCGCATTGCTTCCAAGGCAGTGAGATCACCGACCAACAAAATGTATGATAGCCACTGGAGACTTCATTGGTGTTTGCGATGGCAAGTTGATCCAATCAATCCGTCTTTAGCTCACCTTCCGACTTCCTCTTCGACCTCTTCAAGGAAGGACTCTGCAGTTCCACCATTTTGGTATATAGATCGGCATAAACACTGTCTTCCGAGCAGCCGAGCATCCCGCTCTCCTAGATAACTTTCGTATCTTTGATCTCCTCTGGTCCCTTGAGATGGAACGACCAGTGGTCCGACGCCTCTTCCCGGACTGGGACCTTTCGATTGTACTCAACGCCCTGCTCGAATCCCCATATGAGCCGATGTCCTCTTGTCGTCTCAGTCATCTCACAAGGAAAGCAGGCTTTTAAGTCTCACTAGCTGTGTGCTTCCGCTGCAGCGAAGTCCAAGCATTATCGGCAGCCACCACTGACTGCTTCTTCCTCATGGATTGCTCTGCGGTCACTCTTACTCCCAGGTTTCCTTCCGGGCCAAGTCTTAGAAACCCTGTGACCGCACCAACCCCATTCGCATCCCGGCCCTCACCGCAGTCATGGACGACGAACCGGAACAATCCCTCTGCCCTGTCCGGGCCATCCGCTACTATTTAAAGAGGTCAAAACCACTCCGATGAGGCCGCTCTCAGCTATTCATTTCCTTTGCCTCCGCTTCTGGGAAGACCTCGGCACACATGATTGCTACATGGATCAAAACGGTCATCGTGGACGCCTACAAGGCTCTTGACATCAACTGTGCTGACCAAGGCATCCGGGTAACCGCTCACGAGCTGAGAGCTCTCTCAACCTCCTGGGCACATTACAGCAATATTCCCATCTCAGACATCATGGAAGCAGCCTCTTGGAAACATCCGACTGTCTTCACGTCTCACTATCTACGTGACATGTTGTCCCAAGCGGATGGACTGTATCGCATCGGCCTCTTCATGGCCGCCAAGTGAGTACTCTAACTAACCCCTTAAGCATTCAGGTAGCCCTCCATCTTTACCGGCCTAGCGTGAAGTAATTTTTCTTTCTGGGGACCTAACCTAACCTAACCCTAGGGGACTTCGTCAAGTGGCGCCCACCGCCTTTGAAGAAGTCAGTGGAATACTAAAACTTATGTAATAAATGTTTTCATGGCACATAGAAAGCCCAAAATACCAGGTGCAGCTGGTTGATTTTGGTTTCATTGCCATTATAAAAATATACATTACCTACGTCCCACCCTCCTCCTCTCTGTGTCGCCACTGAGGCACTAAGAGGAACGAAAGATGAAGAACCAACCTTCGTCTGAGTATACAAAAGGAGGGCGCGCATGTGTGGTGGGTAGCAGTGCTTGACGACCATAGAACTTCAATCTCTAGAACGCACAAAACATGGAGAAGGAGAATGCTAAAACTTAGGTAATTTATGTTTTCATAAGGGCAATAGAAACCAAAATCAACCAGCTGTACCTGGTATTTTGGGCTTTTTTCAATACTATGAATCAGATTGTCGTTTGACATGTTTTATTACGTTAGTGTCTTGAGTTAAAGTTAACATGAAGCCAAGTTTTGCAACAGCTAGTCACAATATAAGATTGGCCCTCCTTGCTTTTCTGAAAGCTGAGTTGGTTTTAACCGGCTTGCTGCACCTCTAGGCCGGATGTCCACATTGTTTGGCCTTGCTTGGAATTTTGTATGTGTGTGGTCTAGCTAGCTTTCAACTACAAGTTACAACTTGCCTGTTATATTTGTGTTCTTTTCTCAGTCCCTGCTGGTCTTTCAAAGCTCTGTATATGTAATATTTTAACTTGCTATTTTATTTCTAGTAATAATAAATATTCGTAGGTCATGCGCTTATTATTTTGATTAATAATTAATGAACAATATTAAGTTTTTCCAGACTTTATTCTTAATTTAGTATGTAAGACTGATTATTCTTAATCACCTTAATTAATGTAATTTGTCTAATTAATCCCTTAACATAATCCTTGACAAAACAATAAGTTTGTTGTCTCTTAATGAGACCACAACTTATGCCTAGAATAATTAGTCTACCTCAGTAGTTTTATCGTTAATAATTTGGTCGATCAACATCAATAATTTGGTCGATTACCCTCCAATACACCATAATGATTATTCTGTCCGAGTCTCCCTCGAAGTTGGATGTAGGAAAAACCCTCCAAGTTTGGCCATACGTAAGGGAAAACCTGTCATAAATAGTATATCAGTCTGGAACCAGGCATGCTGAAATTTTGAACGCATGTTTTGGTAAAAAAAAAGATTATATTAACTTTGAATGAGCCGCTATCCATATTGATATTTCGACCAGGCACCAATAATAGAGCTTTTGTATTAAAGTTGTTTATGATGAAAGATTGTGAAAAGAAAAGTTCATGTATAGGCAGAAATATCACAAACACTTTTTCTTCTTTTCTTTTCCGTTTTCATTATCTGTTTTCATCTCGTTTTCTTTACATCTCATTTTCCTGGATTGTCTTTCTCCATTTTTTTCTGACTTTCTGTTTCCCTTTCTTGTTATCATCCTTATTTTTTCATCTACCTTTTTTCGACTGTCAACTTTTGTCATCCATCTTTTCATCTTTCATATTTTGTCATCCATCTTTTTTGTCATCCATCTATATTTTTCCATCTGTCATCTTTTGTCATCCATCTTTTTTATCTGTCATCGTTTTTGTCATCCCTCTTTTTCATCTGTCATCTTTTGTCATCCATCTTTTTCCTCTGTCATCTTTTGTTATCCATCTTTTTTGTCATCTTTTTGTCATCCATCTATTTTTTTTCCATCTGCCATCTTTTGACATGATGGATAACAAAAGATGACAGATGAAAAAGAGGGATGACAAAAACGATGACAGATGTCATCCATCTTCTTGTCATCCATCCTTGCCAAAGATAACGTCACCCTCATCTAACTACTAAACATTGTAAAATTCGGAACAACATTATTTTATTTGCTGTGATATTTTGATTCCTCCCTAATTTCTAGTGCTCCTGATTTCGATATTCTTGATGATTTTCATATTTTCCTGATATTGCTCATTTTTAAGTTTGAATATCTCCAATATTTCTTAATGTTTTTCACATTTGATCAATAAGCTACCTATACCAAATTCCAGCCAGTTGTACTTTCTTTTTTACTTTAGTTTGTATATGTAAACAATAATAATCATATTCCAACTTTAATATTCGTATATTAACTTTTTTTATAAGAGCACTGATTTGAAATTAGGAAGGAAAGGACTTATTTTCCGTATTGCTGTAGACTTTGATTAATTAATAACGGGATTGATCGGTAATTGGTAGGTGTTATGCTATCATCATCAGTTTCCCCTATTTGTCGTGATTACCGTTAATCAATTGTATGCAATAATGTCATTAATTTATGTATGCTTTATATCTATCTGACTGAGAGAAATCTGCACTGGCTAGTATAGTCCGTATTTTTGTGGTTAGTCTCACCAACTATGAAGCCCATATATGCACACAGACAAGCACAAGCTTGTGTCGGGACTGCTCTCATTCAAATCAATCTGTGCATTTTTAATTACGTTTTGCATTTTAATTCCAGGACTAAACATCAATTATATGCAATAGTGCAAGTAGACCACGGGATTGTTTAGTCAGTTATGTGCAATTTAATTTGTAATATGCATTTTGTTCCGGAGCTAAAACTATCTATTATATGCAATAATGCAACAAGTCCGGGATTGTTTAGCCAATTATATGCATTTTTAAAATTCAGCACTATTTATGGGACTAACTAACATCCATTAGTTTTCTTGTACTTAACACCGTATTGTTATTTGTCAATTACGTTCTTACCAGTACGTACTTACCATTACAAGTGCTGATCTAACAGCATCTTCAAACCACCAGCTTGGTTTACGTTTTTCCATTTTTCTTTTCATTATCCAGCTTTGCCCACTCCTGTCGCCTTTATTATTCATCTCACTCCTGGCAAGAAATGGAAAATCAATATTTATTATTATCGTGCAATATTCTATTTTGTTCTAGTCCTTCAATATACTGAGTTTTTCCTTATGCTGTTATTTATCAAGATTGTGTTGCTGCAACATAAAATATTTTGTAAAACACAAACGTTTTTATTTTTCACTGTTTCATTCATTTTCCCTATTTTTTGCTTGAACTGGCATACAAACCTAGTTTTACGACACTTGTCGCTTTTGTCAACGAGGGTGAAGGATTAACCGCAGGCAAGGAGGTACAGACGCTAGCACTCCTCTTGTAGAAGAGGAGGGAGAAGGGGGGTATAGGACCGACTCAGCTTTGGTTCTCTATTGTCGAGAGGTCCCAATGACCTTGACCCAGGACAATTTTGGCTCAGTTGCTGCATAGGGTTATAAATGTTTTGGCTCAGTTGCTGTATAGGGTTATAAATGTGACGTAGCTCATATTGTCCGTCAACTTGTTTCCTGATTGGGTTGACTCCTTAGCCAACTTTTGTAACCCCGCTTCCCTTTTCTCCACCACCTTATTTATCTACTTGGTTCCTTTTTTTTTTCCTTTCCCGGTTTGTCACTTTTTTTTTTGTAAAACGTTCGTAACCAAACATGCCAAAACCAGACGTCGGTTCTTCTAATTCCTAGATGAATTGGGAGGCCCATTTATTGTGGCGTATTGTACAATACGAGCTGTCTACGTTCTACAACCCTATTGACCACTTCCGGAGTTGTAATACCAGGAAGATTGATCCTTCCTGCTGTCATCGGTTAGCTGACGAGCCTCATCTGTACCTTTTCTATATCTCGAGAACACATTTCTACATACGTTGCTCGTAATCTAGTGCAGCAGATGTTTTTCCGCAAATATCGGAATTGCTGCGCTAATTACATTGCTCTATTTCCGAAGATGCCCCTTCAAGAGAAGCTCGCCTCCACCATCACTTTTACTGTCATTTGGGGAACTTTTATGAATGTGTTCATATTTGTCGATTGGTGTATCCGGTACTATGCGCCCTTTCCCACCCTGAATGAGGGTTGTCCAGCATATTTGAAGCGTGCTTACTCCATAGAGAATGCTAACCTGCCTCCTGACCCACCATCGGTCGCACTGAATTTAACCCTGCCTGGATGTTCGCGCTCTGCTCCGAATTGCTCTATTGACGACCCTCTATCTGAGTCTGCACAGGACTATCTGAGCTGTTCAACCTCTCTGCTTGTTCCTGACAATGCACCCCAGTTGTCTGTGTTATTTCAACCATCTATACGCGTCCTGAGGGGGCTGAGTGCCCATCAGTCTCCAGAAAGGTAAGACAATTTATTTGCGTACGTATGTCTTAATTTTATGTGTAAAAATAATTAAATCGAATCCAAATTTCGTCCTGTTATTAATTTGATGACATATCTAGTATGGAGAGGGGTGCTAAAAACACCCCATAATTAGAAAATAAAAATAAAAATTTGTACAATCAAAATTATGGTGGGTGGGGGGGGGGGATTATAACAATCTTTTGGATAACTTGATAATTTTACTCTTACGTTCTCTATTATAACTTAACTTGATTGTCACTAATGTAACTAGTACATCCATTTCAATAAAATTCATGAGGTTTAACACCATGCTAATTTGTGAACATCTATATTTTATGAAAAAATATAAATATCTCCTGTGTTGCTGAATATCACTTGTGTCGTCAATCTGAACCTTTTTTATTTAATTTAGTGGTTTAAATTTCGGTATGCCTGTGGCATAATACTGCGTCACTACGTCTAGCTTTATACATAGCTTCATGTTGTAGGCATGGTGTGTATTTTATTGCTCGATATTATTTTGTCCAGGTCAGCGTGTAATAAGATTTAGTTCTTATTTCAACTGAACCAGAAACCTCTGATGTCGACATAGAAGCCATCATTGATTCGGACTAATGGCCTGGCTAATCAGTCAAAATTATTGTGTCGTTTTCTTCATAACTTCTGTTTAATTGCTTAATTAACTATATCGCTATGTATCCTGCCTGTCTAGACTGAATTCCGGTAGCCTAATCTTGTGTATAGTTTGCAATTTCTTGGGGATGAGAGTATGAAGATTCTGTAGATTTTCAGAGTTTAAATAGGCATATTGACGTGACGTGATGGTTACGATGGTCTATCTACAACGAGGCTTTCGATTGATTTAAGTATTAATGTTATGCCGATTGTGAAAGAGAAAGGTCCAATCTTATTTGCATGAATATTTGCCATTTGTTCGTTAAACGAAACTGTTAACATGCATTTACTTTAATTTCTATCGCATTGTAACCGTTATGTGCTGCAAATTTTTCTCTCCATTTCGTTTCAGACTTGTAACGATTCGCTTTCAATCTCGGCTACATTGTCGTGGCAATGAGTGACGTCAAAGGTCTTTCTCTCCTGATAGGCCGTGATATGTGATACGATCCTCGCTTCATGAATGGCGGATGTCTCCTAACATCGCTTTGGATGCGCCGCTACGGGGACGCAAGACTTAACGCAAGGATCAAGACAATGAAAATTTCCCACTTTCAGCCGCCATCTTGCCTGCATAGCTTGCCTCCGATATTTGCTCTGCCATTTTGCCGTTTTTATTGATTTATATTGTAAGTTTCTTGACGAAAATTTCTCCCGAGAATGCATTAAGCCTTCTAGCACTGTAATTTCTTATTTGCGGTGTGTTTTATTAAGTTTAAAATTGAAATTTCGATCAAATGTGTGTCGCATTTCCAGCGTTTCCAGCATTTAAATGTTTTTCTCGCGTGCGTTGACAAATGCTTTCCTGAAACCAAACCAATACGCATTGTGGCCCCGCTTTGATACTTTGTTGGGTCTAAATTTAATTAATTATTCTCAGTTTAAATTGAAATTATGCACTATGTGAACTACGTTTAGTGCCGCAATTCATAATTTCTGTTTGTAATTTTGCCGCATGTTTTAATTAGCGATATTGTTAATGTGATAGTTTGTTAAACCCGCGACGTTCACATGTATACGGCTTTTCTCGCGTGTTCGGCGATTTCGCGAAGTAAATGTGGTCGGCTAGTGACGACCATCATCGATACATGGCTCCCAATTTTGACACTATAGTTATATATTGTGATTATTTATGTTTTTTTTTTAGCAATTTGTATGCTAATGGTAATTTTAATATTTAAAATTCAGGTAAGAGAAAAATTTGCGGATCACAATTTTCACAATTATTTGACGTTTCTTACGTGTGTCGGTCCATGTTTTGCTGAACCTAGGTAAATATGCATTGTGGCCACGCTTCAATTTTTTTTCTGATCTCAATTTTAATTAATAGTCTGTATTTCGGTTGAAGTTTGCGGAATGCTGTTCGTGCCGCAAGTCGTAATTTCTATGTTAATTCTTCGAAATTATCACGGATTTCGTGATATCTTAACGAAATATCTTAACCGTGTGTGTCAACATTTGGACAAAGCGAATACTGTATGCTGCCATACATTTTTTTATTATTGGAGACTACTGCAATAACGATTTGCTTATGCGGTTTCGATGAATTAGTCAATTTTATCCTTATTTATTATCTATTACGTGTAAAAGTTAATTTCGATTATTGTCTTAATATTTATGAGGCCAATTTTAGCCATAAGTAAGTGAAAGTTTCAGATCACAGTATGCTCGCTTATATGACTTTTCTCGCATATGTTGGCCCTGCAATGCAACAGTAGTAGGGTACTGCGAATAGCCCAAAAAAATATTAAGAAAATAATCGAAATTA
>JAHWFP010233248.1:8549-19792 GCA_023313725.1 Lithobius niger | reverse complement strand
ACGTCCAATTCACGAAAAATAAACCAACTGTAATAAAGTCAAAAACTAGTAAAGAGGCCACCAAGTTGAGAGTGGTTCGACCCTTCAAAGGAGTGATATCAACACACCAAAACTAACTAAATAAAACAAATAGCAACAAAATTAAACTAAACCAAAAACCTATAAAGAGGTGACTAAGTTAAGAATGGTTCGGCCTATAGAAAATAGGTAGTAGCAAAGTGTTGAAAACCAATTTCTTGTTGACGTGGCACTTTATTAGACACCTGCACGGTAGTGGAGTTGAGCCTAATACACAGTCAAAAACCAAAACTGGTAAAAGGAGCCGTCAAGTTCTGAATGGTTCGGACTTTCAAAGGAGTGATACCAACACACCAAAACACTCGCCAACTTGATCGCACCGACTAATAATTCGGACGTTAAATGAAAACCTGAACATTGCTACCGAAAGTAGCAATGTTCTAGTTTTCATTCAACCTTCGAACTATTTAGTGGTGCAATTAACTTGGCGAATGTTTTGGTGTGTTGATAACACTCTTTTGAAAGGCCGAACCATTCGGAACTTGGCGGCTCCTTTTACCAGTTTTGGTTTTTGACATGATATAATATGGTTGGCGTAAATTAAATAAAAATGGCTGCCACCGTGTTTACCCGAAATGTGTTCCCTTAAGGATCCTATTGGATCTGTTGAGATGAAGCCAATGACATTTTATCCAATGTTGAAAGTCGTTTATTTTTACTACTGAATTAATTTCAGTCTACTACTTTAAAACTGGACTTTAGTAGAAGTGCTGCTTCCGTTGACAGTCTGGCTCAGTGGTAGGACCTTGGCCTTTGATTTCAGAGGTCGTGGGTTCGATTCCCCGCTCAAGCAGTCTGACATATAAGTCCAAAAGGCAACGTAAATAGGTTTCTATCCGTATTTAGTTAACCAATTTCGCCCAGTGGCTTTCGTCCCGTTTAATCTGTTGACAAACACTGATTTTTGCTCGCTATGCTCACTCAATCAGCCCAAACTGTTCCTCAGAAATGTGACAGAATCAATATAACTCGAGTCAGATACCTTTTTTATCAATATTTGTAAAGAACGTATTAGTTTGCTGCACATTTTCACTGTTACTTTGCACAACTCGTTCGTTTCTCTTCCTTTAGTTCTTTTGTCCCAATCTCGAATGCTTTTTTTTTTGGCTATCTAGTAGTAAATTTTATCTTCAAAAATCTTTCCTCAGAAACGTGATGTATTCACTTCAACTTGAATGTTAAATTATACACCTTTCTTATGGCAAAATACTCATTAAACCAAGAATTTATAGGGAGGGGGAGGAGAATTCGTAACTCTAAAAAGTCACTATTGAAACGTCCTAGAGCCATTCCAAATAGTTCCATCAGAGTTTTCAGAGGGCGACACGTGTTCCATCTGATAATTTTTGCTCATTTTTCAGCCCAACTCTAAAGTAAACTAAATTACAACTAAGCTAAACTAAATAATAATTAAATACAAGCTAGTTTCATTTAGTTCAGTTTAATTTCAGGATGAAAACTGAGTAGACATATCCACATAAAACTCGTGGCGCCCTCTATAAACTCAGACGGATGCAATTTCTTCAGTTGTACATGTGATCATTTGAATTAAAAAACATACATTTTTATCTGTGTACAGTTTAACAAGTAAAGTGAAACTTCAATCACGTAACCTCTTTTTTACGCACATTTGACGCATTTGTTTGTATGCGTATACCTTTTTTATGGCACACAGTTATGTCTACTAAAACATGTAAAACATGGAATTTACTAGCTGTACCCGCGCAGATTATCTGCGCATGTGCGGTCCTAATAATATTGTGGGAGGCATGACATGAACACGCCCCTGACTGCCTCCCCTGTTACCCCACATGGCCTGCCCCCACACCCTGTGCCCTTTGGCGCCATGTCTTCGGCGAGGAGTGCGGCAAACCTACAGCACCTGTGCCATACCTATTCTCCAGCATCCCGTGCTCTCAATGGTTCCCATGAAGCATACATCGAACAGTAGTGAACACGAACCCCCAGCCCTCAATCCAAAATTAAATTAAGTTAACTATAACTGCACTTGACTAAGTTCAAACATTTTTTTATTCCAAAGTTAGCAAGGTAGCAACGATAAGCCTCGTGCTCCGCAGTGATTGTTGCTGTCGACTTTGAAACAATTCAGCTGAGCTCAGAAAGCCCGGGTCTACAAAATATATATAAGCCATTCAATCCAACTGCCAATTTCGAAGGCAATTAACAAAGCAGTTTATAAACTATATGCGTTTAGTTGAAACTAGCTGTACCCCAGGTGTAACATACGCCGGTCTAGCCGGTTCCCGCATACCTGAGCGTAATACTGTAGTGGGCAGTATGGAATGAAAAGGGTGCCGACTGCCCCCTGCTTCCTCCTCCGAACTCCCCAGCGGTCTTATTTTCCCCCATGCCCCCGCCCCCTGTAACCCCTTTCCCGTCCCGTCCCCGACCCGGATTCCCCTATTGAGCGGTCTGAATATCCCCATCCCTGCTCCCCCTCCATTTTAACCCGTGCTGATTTGTGTTGTAATGGAAGTAAATTTCTTTATTCAATGGAGGACGCTCAATTTCCCGTTTCTCAGTTCTTATACCAAGCGCAATAAATCCAACAACAGTCGTGCATGAAGTGATTGTTACTGAACCAACTTTGAAACTCTTCACGTCGGCTCTAAGAGGTAGCATTATTAAAGCTATATTTCGATTGTTACTGATTGTTACAGGCCACACCCGTTTGTTTGACATTGTCGGTCGCTCGCCTTCTTTCATTGTAGTGCATAATGATGAATTTGCTTGCCCAACCTAAGCGTATTAGCATGGCCGGCAGGCAGTGCTTATTAGAGTTCGTTTGCACACGAGAATTTTCAAAAACTGGACCGGAGGCGTTAAAGGGTTAAAGGGTTTAACGAGCGTTAACCACTCCTGGTCATCTGCCCAAAGCCTTCGTTACTCTCCGTTACTCTGGCTACTCGTTACTTCTTTCGAATCAACCAAAGCCTCCTAAAATAAAGGCCGTCCAGTTTACTTTCCACAACACATTGCAAACACCGTCAACACTCAGCCAAGCGGACGCTAGTTCAAATCCCACATTCTACTAGGATACATATGGAAATTATATTGAATAAATAGGCTAACCGTCTCTTGGATTTTGACACCTTTTATTTGGGTTTGTGGATCATTCACTACATGTACTATGTACGAAGTAAATAAAGTTTTGAGGCAGAGTTTTGAGGCAGAGTTCCAAGGCAATGGGTGATTTACATTAATGGAAGGCATAGGGACTTAAGGCTAAATCCAGCCAGGGCATAGCATCCTATGTATGGTTAGGAGCTACACGGAAGATGGTGAAAAATGCAACCCATTTTTCCAATTAAAATGGTTTTTACGCCAATCACCTTCGCTTAGCCATGCATACTATTTCTTTTTTAGAAAACTTAGATTTATTTCTGAAAGAAACAAAAATGCAGTTCATATCTGTGGTAAACGGGAAGGGCACCTCCTAGGCAGGCTTATAAAGCTTATACACTATGGTAAAAACTGTCGTATGCATGAAGGATTTCAGGTGGGGCTACGTAGAAATTTGTCTGACTCTGTACATTAGGAAGAAATGTACCTTGCCTCTTGGCTTCCCCATTAGAAATACTGCAAGCAATTAATAAACAATAAATCACAAGTTCAGGGATTAGGAAGCAGTCAGACAGCATTAAAGACTGGCCTTGTCAGAATACAAGATACACTCATCTGAGAAAGAAATAACAGTCTATTTCTCTAGTTGGGACTCGATACCTAACACATTCAGTTAGTAGCCTAGAGCTCTACCAACTGTGGGACTGGGGCTGACCCTAGCTACTGGTTCCTGCCGAACTTATAAGCTTCACAACCTTTTTCACTGTTGACGTGAAGATCGTAAACATATATTCATGGCCTTCAGGTTAGAATAAATCCAGAAATAATTAAACCATGTCTGCACCTGTCCAGCAAATGGGATGTGCTCACTTTCAAAATAATAATTTTTGTGTTATTAACAAGTGTGAAATATAATCGTAATTATACATAAACGTTACGCAATGTGACATTTCAATCCCAGACAAATACATCAAGTCCTGTTATAGATGTTCGATCAATAGTGGTTAAATGGACTAATAAAAGAGTAATGTAAATTTGTATTGCATGCAATGTGTTCATCAAGCTTATTTTCAAAAGTATTGACAGTTGAGGCCTGCACTGCAACAGTAGAAAGATTGTCCCATAGAGGCTGGATAATACGGAGAGTAAATACCTTGTGCTTGGTTTTAACTAACTGTGTGATGCAGTATTTTATAATGATGGCCTTGGGTGCTAGCGTAACAGCTAAGAGTAAAGAAGTCTCTTGTTGCGTGTCCGCCATGGCCACATTTGAGAATTTTCAATGTTTTAGTGAGATTTCCCTCTTGATAATCGCCACCAAATTGTTGGAATTTGAAGTATAAGCAGCCTCTCACCACAAGATATATACTTTAAACCTTGACATTTTTGGTAACTTTCCTGGGTCTGAACTGCATTTAATGTCGTAAAAATCAGCTTTTTACCCTATTAGTTGCAAGCTACTCGATCACCGGCTGATTTTACAGATATAATAATTAATTGAATTAAAAATAAACCTGACTTTCTTCTGCTGACTCGTAATAGGATGTGTGTAAAAACATGTTAGTATGAATAAGTTTACTAAACAGCACATGATTCTTTTTTTGTGTGTGTGGTGAATTGTCCTTGTTTATATGGTTGATGATTTTTTTTACAGGTATGCCAGAATGGTGTGAAACTGCTTCCAACACTGGATTGCGAAGATACATGTTAGAAATAACTCTCGCTATCAACGCTATTCTAAAGTCCATTTTTGCAATGGTTATATGCTGAAAGGCGAAAAAACAATATTTACGCATGTAGAAATTGTGAGAATAAAATTGAGCATCAATAAATTTTGCCCTGACTCATTTGTGTATGGCTAAACCCAAATAAGACATCAGTACATGGGTAGTAGGCATGCAACACAATCCGTGCATTGTGGTGTCCATTCTACAATTTTGTTTTTAGTATGAGCATCTTGTGTCGGGTGATGGAAAAAATGAATCTGTAGATATTTTTACGTTTATTTTTATGTAGTAATAATGTTATAACAAAATGTTGTTCGGTACTCTCCTGTGAATGCAAAGTTGCTAGTTGAGCACAATTGGAAAAGCTCCAAAACAAATTTATTTTCATATCAATACCAGTCACATGACAAGAAAACAAATGTACATGTAATGAGATGCTGACACAATGGTATAAATAAATAGACATAAAACCACTAGAAATAATATTAAGGAAAATTGGAAATTAGCCAACAGCGAAAATCATACACTAGAAATAACGTAGTTCAGTAAGCCTCCTTTATGCACTTATGATCTGGGGGCGAACTGGGTAGCCGGTTCGAATCCGGGTCACGCCACCCCGACGAAACGTAAGTCCATAAAGGTGGCGCACTGAACTACGTTATTTCTAGTGTATGATGTTTGCTGTTGGCTAATTTCCAATTTTCCTTGACACAACAGTATTACGCAACGTCCATGAGCCAAAATTGACTTTTTGGTACCACTCGGAGGAAGTAAATCTACCATACATTTTTCAAAAGCGTTTCCTCTGCGCATGATGTTTAGACATGATAGCCAAGTGGAAGTGACAGCGTGGTTGTGTTTCAAAATGGTCGACATTGTCATTTCTTTCTGCTGCATCTTCTAAATTAAGTTATTGACACCAGATAAGCGGCAAGTTCTTAAATACAAAGTAATACAAAAATTGGCCCCTTAATGGTGGTAGACGGAGTTATGGGGCCCTGAACGATCCGTTTTATTGTTTTAAACATTGTTTTATGCAACAAGGCCGATCAGCAAACTCCAGACACAATCATAGACTGTAGATCAAACAAATGGTAGCGAGCCAGCATTGAACAATTCACCCGCTCTTTAGGGAAATGTGAAGAGGAAGCAGCATCTCTATTACGATGTGTTTTATGTAATGGTTACACGTCACGACCGTGTTAAAGCTTTAATGCCCTTAGCTCACTTGGCTTGCCGTCCTATATTACAAATAACGGACAAATTCGCAGATAAAGAGCTGCGGACGAACCAACTTCCAAAAGAAAGACTTGCACTGAATGAGCAAGCAAAGCGAGCAAAATTCAGTATATTTGCAATGAGTACAGAAAACCAACTTGGTACCTCATCACGAATAAGAAAAAAAAAACGAACTCGTTTGATGTTTAAGGTAAGGCTTAACTCATCCAAAATCAAAACGGTAAAGGAACACAAACTTTCCTGTAAGGTTTCACATATCGCAGTGTTCCTGTACTGTTTAGTCCAGGCGAAACCTTACTGCTTTATTCAACCATTAGACAAGTAAGTAAAATAAAACCACATCCTAACTTTCAAAATTATTGTAAGAATATTTAAGTGTATAATATAGGCTATACACATTCGCCTACTTTCGGGACTAAATTTTTCAGCATTATTCAAGTCTTCTACTTTTCGTTTATCCTATTGATACATACACCACTTTTCAAGAATTCATATTCAAGACTTCACGGCTGGTATTACATTTTTATTTTCAACGATATATCAGGTTTTCAAGAAGCCGCAAGAATCTTAAATTACGAAATCTGTAGGTCTGTACTAAGCACACTAAGACAATGGTTTTTAAGATTTTTTTGGCGATATCGTTTAGCCAAGTAGAATAAACCAATCTGACCTATCGCGTTCAAAAATAAAAACTGTAGAAACATGTGTATACATCAGTAAGGTTTCACGTGGACTAAATAGTACAGGAACACTGCGGTATGTGAAACCTTACAGGAAAATTCATTTGTGTTCCTTTGCTGTTTTGACTATGGTTCAGTTTAACATTACCTTAAAAATTAAATGAGTTTTTTTTTTAATAATCATAATGCTTAGTGACACATCTTGAGTTCCTCAAGAATTACGGAATTTTACCAAATTTTACCAAATTTACCAAATTTTACCAAATTTACCAAATTTTACCAAATTTACCAAATTTTACCAAATTTACCAAATTTTCCTCTACTAGGGTAGGAACCAGCGATATCACATGCCCAATCGTTTCCTGGATATGATAGAATTTAGTGAATGTCACTGCTTACAGTTCAAACTTTTGAACCAAGTTATGAGCCACGTAAACGGGGGGAATAAAACTGTTGCAGTTTGCCAGGCACAGCAAGAATACACGTGTCTCTTCAGTGTTTACTACAACAGCTTGACATCCTGCAGTAGAAGTATGTCATGTGCGAAAAGCATTCCGTGTGTCATCTTTTTTCAGCTCACATATTAACTCTGATACTTCTTCCACATGACCGCCAGCATGCTTCTAACAAATTCTGCCACGTGAAACAAGCAACGTTTTGCCATTCAGCCTGTCGACGTAATTTGGGTCCAACCACTGTCTTAATGTTAAACTTTATGAGGCCTCGCCCGTTGGCGTTCTTTATATCCAGGAGCAATATACTAGAACTGCGATCCAATTTCGATCAACCTGGTGCATTCTTGATCTAGACGCGTGCCAGTGTGTAGCGCTAAGTTAAATAAGTACGGATGCTAACCTATTTACGTTGCCTTTTGGGCATAAAAGTCAGACTGCCATAGCGGGGAATCGAACCCACGACCTTTGAAATCAAAGGCCGGAGTCCTAACCATTCAGCCATACTGACATGGCCTTAAGGACACGTCCATAGGAAGCATTTAACATGCATACATATACAAATAATCATACACTTTTCCAATCTGCACTGGTGGGATACTTGTTTGCGCATCACACACCAAGTGAACAGAAAGGAACACATTTAAAGCGTGAAATAAGGTTATAAACGGGACAGAAAGACAATTGGGCTCGATTTTTGGCCATGTCTGTATGGCTGAGTGGTTAGGACTCCGGCCTTTGATTTCAAAGGTGGTGGGTTCGATTCCCCGCTCAGGCAGTCTGACATTTAAGTCCAAAAGGCAACGTAAATAGGTCTGCTCCGTATTTATTTAACACTTTTCGAGCCCCATTGGCTTTCTGTCCAGTTTATAGCGCTAAGTTAGGCAGCATCACATCAATTCAGAAATCTAGGACGTAAACCATTGGAGCACCACACCATGGCGTCAGTGTCTTATATCCTGCAGTATAGTTGGGCATATTTCAGGTACTTGGGGAAAAATAATAATGCGGTACCAAAGCTTAAACTGTGGTAAAATGGAGAGCAATGAACCACCAGACACAAATTAACTCGTGTACGAATATCGGCTAAGCGGCTTACAATGCAAAATCTGACCCTCAATAACGATGCCAAAGTGTTACTACCTAGTTAGCTACTAATTCTAGTCCACTCATCCTCATGTTGATTCCCATAAGGTAATTATTCACCGATACCGAAACAGCAGGAAGGCTTCCAGCTATAAAATTTGACGACTGGCTGCAGTACGATGCAAACTGCATACCTTTTCTGATTGACAGCGTGGGGTGTAACGTGAATGGCGTGAGAAGCATGTACGTACGATTGTATTTTTATAACCATCGTTAGTATTGTCGGCGTCGTCTCTGATTGGACGGCAAAAATTCGGACAATGACAACGTGCATACGGATGTGCGTATCTAGACACTCGTTAGTGTGTCGAAACAAATCTAAGCAACGTTGCCAAAGAAATTGCGTCTACGTCCAAACAAAATGTCAAAATAAAGTCAAAAAATATATTTGTTAAAAATATAAAATTAAATTCTTTGAGCCTTAAGTCAGCCGAAACAACTTAATGCTTGTATGGATGAACCGGCTCAATTTTGAATATTACCAGACTCTTAGAAAAGAAGAAATATCTGGTAAAGGGAGGCGCCAACCCGGGGATTCGATCCGGGAACCCTCCGATCATCGTAGGGGCCGAAAGATTGTCCAGAATTGGCCAGAATAGTTCCCATTGTCGCTGAAGGAGCATGGTAGCCTCTCACGCTACCCTGGCTGGCAATCCTGGTGGGGACTTTGCCAAGATCCCCTTTCCAGGGGTTCGACCAGATCCACAAACCTCCAGCAACCAGGCTGAGCTCTCACACAACTCAGGCACGATGATCACAGCGTCTAAGTTGAGAATGGTTCGGCCGCTAAAGGAGTGATATGAAATTAAAATACTGGGGAAAATGGCGACTCAAGCTATTGTTGACGTGGTACATTTTTATACACTTGCAGGCTAGTTGAGTTGAGTCTTAATATAAAACTGAAGTGCTTCATATCAAAAACCAAAACCGGTAAATGGGACCACCAAGTTCCGAATGGTTCGGCACTTCAAAGGAGTGATGTAAACACGCCAAAACATTCGTTAAGTTAATCACGCCGAAAACTTCTTTGGACTTAAATGAAAACTTGCTACCGAAAATCGCAATGTTCCAGTTTTCATTTAACCTTCGAACTGTTAGTCGGTGCGATTACCTCAAGCGAATGTTTTGGTGTGTTGATATCACTCCTTTGAAAGGCCAAACCATTCGGAACTTGGCGATCCTTTTTACCAGCTTTGGTTTTTGATATGATGGAAGTATTTCTGTGTACGTCAAATGAAGTGGTCCACTGACTGTTAGAATTCTCATAAAGAACAACTGATAACTCGCCCACGCATTTCTGGAAGAATGCCATTCCATGCTATCAATTATGCCGGTTGAAGCATGAGGGTTGACACATTCTTCTGTATTTCTGTGGTCAGAGCAGCCTTGATAGTTTTTCTCATTGATCCATCAGCAGCTGCTGTGGGCTAAGGAAGATATCCAAGAGGATGTGCTATTATATCTCGCAAGTTTCACATGGCTTTCTGTTTTGTGCTATGAGAATCATGTTTGCTAATTTTGTGGCTTATTTTCTTATATTTAATAATGTTCCTTGGTCACCCACTTCCCGAATCACCTACAGACATGTCAGTGTATTTTTGTCCATTGTCAGCCCTAAAAACTTTACGATACGTATCATAAAGTTTTAATTTGCAGTGAAATGAGTATCTTTTCAAAAGTTTCTTAACATTGTCACGAAGGTTTCCACTTTACAGCTTCCTTTACATGTAGCTAGACTCAGGCTTGTATTCCGAACACTGACTTAGTACTCGACTTGAACTGGAGAACGTGCTTAACTATGCGACGGAATTCTGTACCCTTATTTAACTCGAGCACTGACTCCAATCCTGAGTAAATTAAACCTGTACTTGAGAATGTTATTCTGAACGGAAAGTCAAGTCTTCAACCTGTTCTCAAAGTCAAGTTTCACGCACTAAATCTCGAGAAAGGAGCGAGGTAAGCTCAAGTCTCCGCTTAAGCAAGAAGCGGAATCACTGTTAAACCGTTGTGTATTTTGGCAGCCCTACGCATGTCGAGGTAATTACGGTGACAATTACTAGGCTTACTGTGAGCATTTCATCACGTGGAAGAGAACAATTACTTAGTTGTCATCACGTAACACCTAACTTTGTTGTTTAGGCCTTGCAGTGCTGGAAACACCGGTTCTTGTCAGATCCCCGAAGTTAAGCAGCATTGGGCTGGATTGATACTTGGGTGGGTGACTACCTGGGAATCTGGCTGTTGCAGACATAGGGCCTTAGGGCTTCGTGCAGATGACCAGGAGTGGTTAACGCTCGTTAAACCCTTTGAACCCTTTGTATTTTTCAGTGGTCCACATTTTCTTTAGTTAGATTTTAAAACTTCTAATAAATTTGCTTATTAGTCTAACGTTTGCATCCATAATAGTGTGTACCAGTGTTGGCTTAATGTCAGCTATATTTATGTTTTATTGCTTGCTGCTAATTCTTTTTCTTTACCCATCTCTTAAATCTTTTAAAGTGGGACTCCGGCAACGTGATTTGTCTCGCCCTCTTTAGCTAATATTTTTTGCTGCGTTCTGCATTTCTGGGTGTGTGTGTTTTAAAAGAGTACACTTTTAATATTAATTAATTTTTGGTTTGTAATATTGTTTTATTAATATTTATCAAATTGACGATTCGTTGTATTGACAATGAATTTTTATTATTTTTTTTTACCATTATATTGGGTGGGGTATTAGTAGCCATAACTGCCCATTACCCTCGCCTTTTGCTGTTACTAGCAATAAAGTTATTGCTAGCAATATTATTATTATTATATTATTATTCTTCTTCATAAAGGACAAGAAATGCACTCAC
>JAHWFP010233247.1:11399-22929 GCA_023313725.1 Lithobius niger | reverse complement strand
ATTTTGTAGGCGCGGTCGATGTGTGTCCAAGTTCGGTAATTTGCTTTAGTTTACTAGGACTTGAGATACACTTTCAAGATACAGAAGCAAGTTCATGAAGAACATACATGCAGAAGATACTGGATAGGTTACATAAGAAATGTTAGGGACACACTTCACAGCTTTTGAACGAAGCTAACACAACCGATTTCATACACTTCTTGTATGCAGTGGAAGTCTTGTATGCAGTGGAAGTTTCCTAAGTCTTCGGTCTGTATAATTTGCCATAGGGTGTGAATTCTACAGCAACGTTTGGATTAGGTGAGCGTTGAGTCCACGCCTTTCGTTCTGTCTCGGGAAAGGTGGCTAGTAGTGTACTCAACAGCTCTACCAGTAAAAATTGGAGGAAAATTTTATTTCATCACACAGCCCACTCCAGTGTGAGTTTTGCCAACCGGTGAAGACCCGATCGGAAGGTTATTTTTATACTCCGGGCACCCCCCTTAATGAAGATATGAAGATGGGTAGAAGAAAGAAATCCTCGGTCTTGAGAAAGTCCTACTTAGGTGAAGTCATGAGATAACGTTATGGACCTCTTGTTTTTGGGGTTAGAGCATGTCGCGAATTTTAGGTAGCCTATGTCGCGAAGTTAGGTTAGAAGCCTACAAAATACGTAGGATAAAACTTGTTTAATTATAGTTTGTTACGCAACATGTTGGTGAATTAGCGAAATATTAAATGCGTATTTTTGTTGATGCTTGTGACGAGTTACAGAGTAAAATGCGTAATTTGGGGAAAAAGTGCTACGTAGTTAGCAATTCAGTTAGTTACCAACAAGGAAAGTTTGAATAAATAAACAACAAGGAAAGTACACAATAAGTAAAAAATGGGTCTTACCTAGAATTGTAAGAAAGGCATCGTCTTGAGTATTCTAAAGATTCGAAAGACTGTTGCTAAGGCAACTTAAGGATCGATCTGTATAAATAAGCTACGTGATATCTCGGACGGCCTTGTTAAAGGGTTTTGATTTCTCAGGTGAACTTAACTGATGTGTTAGTGATGTATCAGTAGGCCTTAAGTATGTAAATAGATTAGTAAATTCAGTCCTTTTAGAGGGCATCATTGATGTTTTTCTGCATGCGCACGTGAGTGCAAACCTGTTATATTGTTGAACCTGAGGTGGTAAATTTATGAAGAAATAAACTTCACTTCGCCGACTGGGATTGACCCAGCAACAACTTGTCGTCTCCTTCCTTCCTTCCGTCATGGGGTTCTATGGGAACTTAGGACTACTTGAGGACTAATTTCTTTGCCTTCTAGGTTTTTCTGGGGAATTTGGACTTAGTCCAAGTTGTAAGTTGCAGGATGCTCCTTTAACTATTAAGTGCGTCATGTAAAATCTAATCTGTTGAGTTGCCTTGTTCCTTTACAGCATTCATTTATTTCATGATTCTTCAAACATGGTAAAGTATGGTTAGGTTCCCAGCAAACCTAATTCCGCCCTACTTTTAAGTAGATTTAAGGACCGAGGATAACGTAGCCTTGCCGTATTAGTTAGCAAGTTAACCGCTACGCCTCGTAGGGCAACCTATGTAGAAGGCTGCCTAGTTTGTAAGCCCAACCCAAACCCCAACCTAACTCACTCTTGGTCAGTCTAACTTCTCTCCCCGGCTAGCTGTTTCCGGTCATTCATTTTAACAAGTGAAAATTCAATCATATATCCCCTTTTTTACGTCACACTTGACGTTTTTGTTTGTAATCCGTGTATGGCGTCGTGCTACAAAGCTTTATGCATGCAGTCGATTGTTGCTGGCCACTTTGAAACAATCCAACTCAGCTGTGAAAGCCTCCATTCTGCGAAATAAATACGCAATTCTATCGTTTATAACTGCCAATTTCGAGGCCTCAAATTAACAACGTAGCTTAGTTTGGTTTAAAAATATGCGTTTAGCTGAAACACGGATTCTTTCAAAGGGTCAAAGTAGCGAGCGTTAACTGCACCCGATCATCTGCCCGAAGCGCTGAGGCCCTATGTCTGCAACAGCCAGATTCCCGGGTGGGTGAGCAGATTCCCAGGTGGTCACCCACCCAAGTATCAATCCAGCCCAATGCTGCTTAACTTCGAGGATCTGACGAGAACCGGTGTCTCCAGCACTGCAAGGCCGCAAACTCTTTCATTCTTTCATTTTACCGTTCAACAATCGACTTTTTAGCAAAGACATAACACGTGCACGAAGAATGACTCTGGAGTTCGCTGAGTGGCATTGTTCCCTAAATACAATGGTTAAAACAATGTAAAACAATCAAAATGATCGTTTAGGGTCCCGTAACTCCGGAATGGATCGACCAATTGAAAAAAGTGGTCCCTGTAAGGTTGAAGCCCAGGGAAATTTCTGGCTCAGATCGTGTTTCAGATTTTAGGTAGGTGCAGTAGTTTTTTTTCTGAAACCGTGTCAGCCAAGAAGAACAAGAACCAGAACAACAACAACAAGAAGTGAACATTTTTCAAATTTACGTGTGGCTTCCTACGTTTACTCTTGCACGGAATTGCATAAAAGTTGGTGTAAAGTTTGGAAAAGTTGCTATCTACTATCTGGCCAAGTTTGGTCGAAATATATTGAATAGAAACGGAGAAATTAATAGTTTCAGTTTTGCTGGAGAGAGGACTTAATCATATATATCGCCGTGTATGATATTGTGTGCGTTAATCAACTTCAAGGCTGTCTACAAACGGGTTGAGGTCAGGGCAACCTATCAGGACTCTAGTAATTTTTTTTTCTCGTTCGAATAACGCTACGGGTCATGCTAAAAATTGGTAATCACCGGTCATTAAGTTTAATGGCTCATCATAAAGCGAACCATAAACTGCGACGTGCAATTATTTAATGTAAAGTCTATACTTGGTATTAAAACGGGTTAATTTATAAAGATCGGTTCGATTGATACCGCTGTATCGCAGACGAAACACCATTTTTGTATCTTTATAAGCTGTAGGCGTTTAATAGGTGGAAGACAACAACTTGCTTTGGGTTCCTGTTTGCGGACGTCAGGCAGGGAAGCTTCCCTAGTATCGTGGGCGGGGGTTTTGAGCAGTGTATGGGGCACGATGGGCTGATGGCTGCGGGGGCTGTCTCATGTGCCAGAGGTTCCCGATTCGATCTTGACATCATCCACCACCCCTGCCAATTTTTGGAAGAGAGGGACCATACAATGCCTCGTGCTCATATCGATTGTGGCATGTAAAAGACGCCAGGATTGCCGATTGGCATTAACTAGCAAAATTATCCCTCTTGCTTCAGCTAGGAGTACGCCAATCACTAAAGTCGACGACGAGTTAATTTTAAAGATCAGTCCCAGCCTGGGTGGGCTCACTCGTATCCGGATGGGCCTTCTTTAGTTTATATAGTTACAAGGGACATTTTTGTGGTTGAGTTGTTGAGGAAATTTCCTAGATGGTCTTAAATTTGGTCCCTCTCCACATCATTTCATATAGACTGACTAGGCTAGCACGATTAACATTCCAAATTGTTACCCCCCCCCCTACCCCCAGGTTTGT
Organism: Lithobius niger; assembly: GCA_023313725.1. NCBI lineage: Eukaryota > Metazoa > Arthropoda > Chilopoda > Lithobiomorpha > Lithobiidae > Lithobius > Lithobius niger. Next base: position 19,394 of record JAHWFP010233247.1, on the reverse strand, counting down.
GTTTGGGGGGGGGGGGGGGTGGGGGGCTTTAAAAGCCATGGCTCATTGGCCCCAAAGATGCCGGTACAGGCCTGTCAAAGATGATAGACTAGGCCAAAGTATTTTTTTTTTTTTTTACCAGAATTTGTACGTAAAGGTTTTGGTTACTTTTTTTTTCTTATGTAAAAGAAAACGACCTAACTTAGGAACAAACCGATTTCACAACCATCTACGTTAAAATGTTTTTTTTCTTCAGCATATACCGGATCTCGTTACGTGTAGGGTCAAACCATGGCCTTTAACTTCTTTAACTCTAAACTCTTCTAAACCAGTTCGAAACGAAGCAACCTCACCTACCGACCTTTCCTCAACAAAAGTAGCGCACGCAAGAATTTTGTTGATGGGAAGGAGAGGGAGGGGGGGGGGCGAACGAAAATCAGCGTTTGTTAGCCAGTACGCGCAAAATTGTGATTAAAGAAACTTACTTTTATGAAACATGGCCATAAACATGACAGACAGATTATGGAGGACGAACTTCCCTTAGTTCATATTATTTTAGTTTTTGTCTACTAATAAATTATTATTATTTTTTTTACAGACAAATCGTGGATTCACAGTGCTATGCTCACGCCCATCACTTCCTATGCTTATTGCTGCAGCCATCTTGCTTCCAGAATCGCTTGTTAACGCCATGCCGACAATATTGCCAAGGTATGTTGTCTTTGCTATTTTATTTTAAAAATATTTTGAAAAAAAAGGTCTGTGGTGTCAATTTTCGTGAGCTCCCGTGCAGTCGTTTGAGGAAGCCCCTTAAAGTTTTGAGAACCTAAAATAAAATCTGTGAGTAGTTAGTTTCACTGGCTTGGTGGTTGGCTTTCAAACACTAATAATGTGAGGTATTTTAATTCTAAGGGCGGCAGCCCATCTAATTCGTTTATAAGATTGAATTTACCTTTTTACCGTATTGCAGAAGAGGCCGTCCGCGAGCCGCTTCTCAGCTGGCTTTGACGAAGTAGTCAGTGGTTGTCGTAACAGAAACTGACGGCGCCACACGTTCTGTTTGCTGCTTTCGCTATTTCTGTGAGATTACATCTTGTCCTTTACGGAATTTAAACTGAGACTGATGACCTTTGCCACCGAAATGTATTAAGATCCTACTGTGGCGCCGTCTACCGTTCAGTGCGTAATTAAACCGTTGCATTTGTTTTCCGGTGTCTGAGCGGGTAGGCGTACACAAGGCACCGGATATTTATGCACTAGACACATTGGCACTGGACAAATAGGCATTCGTACAAATAGGCATCCGGACAAACAGGCACTCAGACATACAGACACCGGGCAAATAGGCGCCAAGTTATTTTCTAATTGGAATGGATTGCCCTCAAGGAGAAACAGGGCTTGCCATAAAATATTCGTAGCGTTCAAAACTGCTAAAGATTCACTGGCATCCTCCGATGTTATGTGTTAGCCGCAGCGAGCGTGGCAGCGTAATTTGGAACATTAATTCACCACACAGGAAAGTTTTTGAATGCGAATTCCCCCCCCCCCCCCCCATCCCCTTACAGGAAAAAAAATAGGATTCACAGTGGGTTCCGGATATACAGCAAAGGGGTCTAGGAAGAAAGGGGGGATGCTTTAATTTCACCTCCAGCTCACAAACTCGTGAAAATTGTGCATTAGCAGTAAAGTGGGATTTATTGCTTAATCACACCAGCTCGTCCAAATAATGCAGTAACATACCGTTTGCGAACGATGTCGGTTGTTGGTTTACAAGACGCATACTACCTGTAGCATCTAATGGATCAAACTGCACAACAGTGGAGCTAACATCGCTACTGTCTCTATTTAGGAAGTCGTAGCTACAAAGGAAAAATTGAAAATGGGGCGTGGAGGATCAAATTTGTTCACGTTCACTCAACTGGGCCAAATGCACGGAATTATTTTAAGCAGCCAAGTAATAATTAATGCGCATTTGTTCAAGTAACTGTTCAAGTTGGGGGTGTTCAAAGTTCGTTCAATTGAAAAGTGATAAATCTGAAAAAATGCTTGCAAAATTTATTTACGCGGGCAATGATATTTTTTTTTAATTAAAAAACGTTGGGACCTCCAGTTAAATGTCCATGTAGTCTCGGTGTTTCTAAACTAGAGGGAAGTGAATAAAACTGTTTCTTAACTCGAGGCGACTGATCCAAACTCCTCCCAATCGACGCAAGAGTGACGTCATGGACCTGAGATGTTGCTGAGGCAAGTGAGGCTGGTTTTTTCTCGCTCACTTCCTGATCACTTGCTGATCCAACATAGCTGCCAACACCGGAAGTAGATGGAATACTCGCGTTAGGAAAGTGAAATATTGAAAATGTCTGTATTTAGAAAAAAAAATCCAATGAAATAGAGATTAATAAACTTCTGTTTGTGTCACTTAAATTTTTCTCGCTGAAAATAGATGTGGCAGCGATTATTGCTCATTTTTCTACCGTTGAGAACGACGTGTGAGACAGCGCCGTTTCTAAAGTGATTGTTGAGTGACACATGGCCGTTTCTGAACTGATAGGTTGGTATGACGTTGTGGGGCGTGGCTTAGAGGAAGGAATCCGTCTCACTCACTCTTCCCTCAAGTTTAGAATGACACCCAATATGTCTCAGTCTTCCCGGTAAATTCGTTCACGTCCTGGTTATGTATCGTCTCCTCATCGACCTGGGGGAATGGGTCAGTAGCACCTCAATAAAAACCAATGGGCCGTATTCTGAAATTAAACTTGAAGAAGCCATAACTCCAAGGAAACTTCCTTGTTAGTTAGAGAAACTAGTAATTGGGCATTGGGACATTGCACATGCTTAAGCATATGACAACTGTCGTGTTTAGCCGGAGGAGGGGCGGCGGGGAGGCATTTATATTTTAAAGAGGAAGTTTTTTTTTTTTTTTTAACTGGATTTTTTTTCAGTTTAGTTGTTTTCCCCTTTTATGTTACTGTTGTGAGGGTTGCATTTTCTTATTTTTTTTAATTATTTATGCTTATTTATCATCATTATCATCATTATTTATTTTAAAAATAGGTTCTGACAGCAACGTGAAAATTTATTTCAATTCTTTACTCGTTAAAAGCCCATATGTATATACTAGCATTGTATCCGGCTTCGCCCGGGGATTTGTTTGACCCGTGGTTGTTTCCCAGTATTTGCTCGCAGCTGCCTGATCGTTCACTGCAACAGTCGATTTTTCTTTGTGTAACACTCCCCCTTTCCGTCAATCCTCTCCCTCCCCTCTCCCCTCCTCCTTTTATCCCGTCCTCTCTCTCTCCTCCTGGTTTCCTTCCCTTTCTCCTCTTTGATATACGTAGTTGAACTCGTACCCGGCTCCCGTGCTTGTTTGTTTGTTTGTTTGTTCTCTTCTAGGTTCAGTTAATGCGTAATCGTATGCTTAATGGTAACAGCTCACTTTGCCCCCCTCCCAGTCTTTCGCTGTGGCTTAAGCGATGCGTACCGTGTGAAAAAGAAGTGTGCATGACGTCATGTAATACTTGCCCTTGAGATTACCACGGTGTTTGGTTAGAAGGATAATTGTTAGAGCAAATTATTAGTCGAGGCAACAACGTCCCAGTTTCAACTTCATGCCAAAGAATTGGCACACTCGCACGTTTTCATTGTTCCCCTTCCGCGGGTCGTCGTTGCGGTTGCTTCATTTCTGCTATGAGACTTTGGTTTATAATGTAAGATTTTTCGTTTTTGTGTGTTTGTAATTCGTGTTGGCGAAAACATCTCTGAACCCAGTTAGTTATCGTCATTCACTAGTAAATGGTCTTCCAAATGTGATGATCCAAAATCAGTTCTGGTTGTGCGGCACGCGCCTGCCAAGCCTATGGAATGATTCACCAAATATATAGGCATTTATAAATACCTGCTGCAGTATTTTTTGGCCACTTTAAGGTACTTAGACCTTAAGGTATGGTTCAGAACTAAATCTGTTACATTTATTTATTTATTTATTCATTGTGGAAAGGAACTATTACATGCCACTGAGACGTGCGTGGGAAAAAAGGGCAGCGCAAAAAAAAAAAAGCCTTGAAAAAACACCCGAAGAAAAAGTAAAAGCCTCCGGAAAATATCTAGGGAAAAAAGCTGAAGAAAAAAAAGCAGCGGGAAAAAAGAGCAATTGTTCTGCTGATTTTTCTTTTTTTCTTTGTGTTGTTGTTTTCGTTATATGTTAGGTCGGTTAAAGGGATATACCTCCCCACGCCATTTTTCACGATCCTCCACATCAAGTACGGCCCCAAAGGTCTATTTACTTACCGTTAGTATTTCCCTTGCTAAAAATCCTTTTTAAAATGTGGCGTCTAGGAGATTTTCTGTTGAATATAATGGAACTTTATTTACTAACGACCCGTCACTAAATGATGCATTGCGCAGTGCGCACGTACAATAATCATGACGTTTCATCTCTGTGTGTACATCTACTAATTTTCTAATAATTACCATGAGATCCAAAATCTAATAGACTAATGCGGTACAAATTAAAATTAATTATTCCAATAGATCGCCGAAGCAAAATTATAAGACACTAGCCTAGAAAATTATAAATTGTGATGTTAAAATACGAGAATCATTCCGGTTTGTGACGACACAATCGTTGACTTGATTCTGTCTCTTGTACTATTCACAAAGCCAACCGAGACAGCAGCAATGCGAGGAACGCAGCTACCACCCCAGCCGACCTTGGCCCTGTGATTGCTCGGATGACGATCTGCGCGTAGCTGTAATTTGGCACGCGGAATGTTATAAGGCAGGCCGGGTGTCCCTTTAAGTTACACCAATTGCCTTGACTCGAATTACACTAAGCAATTCTGCAGCTTTTTTTTTGCAGCTTTTTTCAGCAGCTTTTTTCCGCGGCTGGTTTTTCTAGGCTATTTTTCGCAGCTTTTTTTCCTACGCTTTTTTTTTTTTTTTTTACTCTAGATTCAACTGAGAGCACTGGTGCATTATCAGTTTACGATACGCACCAGTTCTTTATGTGTTATCGATAGTACAATGCACATCCGACCAATAAGTATATATGTCCTGGGTTTGAGTCTCCGTCGGGAGCCAGTTGTCTTTTTTTCCTTCTTTCGCAGATCATTCTCATATTCTCCCAACACCAGTCTTCAATTCGTTCTGGCTGCTTCTTTAACCCCTTTTTCTTGTGGTTGATTGTTGCTGAGTTGTTGAGCGGTTGCTTTCTTTACAGAGTTCATAACCAGGCAAGAATTCTAAAAACTAGCTGTACCCCCGACGTAACATACGCCGGTCTAGCCGGTTCCCGAATACCTCATTGCCAGTGGGAATGGCGCCGACACCCTCCCCCCCCCCCGCATCCTCCTGCCTCCCTCCCCCACATTCTCCGACTGCATGGTCAGATTGAGCCACCTCCCTGGTCACCCCTTTCTCGCTTCGCTTGAACTTCAGTAACACACACACATAATGATGAATTTGCTCAGTGCCACCCAAGCCTATTTTATATATATAGATGAGCTCTTGGACCTTTCAGTATTTATTCTACTTTATAAGGAGTGAAAAAAAAATCTCTTTGCTTCTCGGGTAATTTTTTAATTGTCAAATGTTACCCGTTGTTCGGGCTTTTCATTTTTTTTTTATTTCGTAATTCAGTATTCCTTGATTTGGCAATTTTTTCATACAAAGTTTATTGCTATTTTAAGAACTATTAATAAACAGAGCAGTATGTTAATATGAAGCGTTTTATGACCCAAAGTAGGTTGCACAACTTATTTTTTTTTTGGTCTTCACTTTGCTATGAATTGCTCAAAACACAAAACAATAAGACTCTCGTCCCCAAAATCGCAGTAAACATCTTTGACCGGCAGGGTTTTGAGTCAAATAGCACTGTTAACATTCGTTTATTGCAAAATCCTCTTTTAATCACGCAAAACATTAAAAAAAAAACCAACTGTTTTGATATGAACGTCCGTCGGTTACTAGGTTACACGAAATGAGTCACACCTCCGGTCAAGTTTGTCAGCGCATTTAAAAACCGCACCATTTAAACGTGTTAATTTCAACGACGGCGCTTCGTTTAAAACGGACGATTAAAATCATTCTGTTGTTTAGCTGTGTAAAAAAAAAAATTGATAGACTGTATAAAAAAAATTAAATTGTTGTAGGTTAGCGGCTTCATTCGTATGCGATTAAAACGGATGTTGTTTATGATTTTGTGTGAGTAATAATTGCGATCCACGTAATGTGGTCGTAGAAGATCATTTTTTTGTTGTTCGTGTTTATTGAGGTTATTACGACGAGGCCTTCTCTGTTTCAAGGTTGCCTTGTTGACCTAACCCTGTAGGCTCTTGAACAAGCCGGCAAGCATTTGGGCGGCATAAATTTTATGGCTGTTGGAAAAAACACTACAGATGTCGAGGGTTAAATCCGTAACCTTTATGGTGGGATGGGCGTTGGGGGGGTTAATGGCGGAGGGATAAAGGAGGTCGTGGCCTACCCTCCAATCGATGGTAAAGCTTTTATCGATACTTAAAGGGATATACCCCCCAGCGCCATTTTTCTCGATCCTCCACATCAAGTATGGCCCGAAATGTCTATTTCCTTACCGTTAGTCTTTCCCTTCCTAAAAATTCTTTTTTAAATGTGGCGTCTAGGAGATTTTCTGTTGAATATAATGGAACTTTATTTACTAACGACCCGTCACTAAATGATGCATTGCGCGCGTACAATAATCATGACGTTTCATCTCTGTGTGTCCATCTACTAATTTTCTAATAATTACTATGAGATCTAAAATCTAATAGACTAATGCGGTAAAAATAAAATGTATTATTCCAATAGATCGCCGAAGCAAACTTATACGACACTAGCCTAGAAAATTATAAATTGTGATTTTAAAATACGAGAATCATTTCGGTTTGTGACGACACAATCGTTGACTTGATTCTGTCTCGTGTACTATTCCTAAAGCCAATCGAGACAGCAGCTATGCGAGGAACGCAGCTACCACCCCAGCCGACCTTTGTGCTTCAATTGCTCGGATGACGATCTGCGCGTAGCTGTAATTTGGCACGCGGAATTGTATAAGGCAAGCCGGGTGTCCTTTTAAAGGCACATTCCACCTGCCGTATAACAGCCACGCGCAGATCGCCTCCCCGCATGTTTCCATCGCCAAGGTCAACTGAAATAGTATACGAAACAGCATCAAGTTAAAGACTGTGTCGTCACAAACCGTAATGATTTTTCGTATTTTAACATCACAATTTATAATTTTTTAGGCTCGTATATTATAATTTTTCTTCGGCGATCTAGTGGCATAATTAATTTTAATTTTTACCGCATTAGTCTTTTAGATTTTTGGTCTCGTAGTAATTATTAGGAAAGATTAAAATTGGTACATGCACACACACACACAGATGAAACTTCAAGGTTATTTATTGTCGGTGCCCATAGAATCATATACGTGCAGGATATAGTAAATATAGTTCCCCAATATTCAACAGAAAATCTCGTAGTTGCCATATTATAAAACGGATTTTTAGCAACGGAAAGACTAACGGTAAGTAAATAGACCTTGGGGGCCGTGCTTGATGTAGGGGTTCAAGAAAGAAGGCGCTGGGAGGAATGTCCCTTTAATACGAAGTTGAAATTTGTGTTTTTTTTCCATCTTCGTCCTACAGCATTGTTTAATTGGAGGCTAAGATATTTTGTGTTGTTTTACAATATTTAAAATCTATCCCACTTTAATAATGTACAACAGTAGACGATTAACTCATTAACTTGTGAACTTGTGTAACAAATTAAAACATTGAAAAATGTGACCATAACGGATGCTTGCGTGGTGACGGATGACTTCAAAATGTTGAGCAGTGACGCGGTACGACAATTAACGTTTAATTACGTGTGTACGTGTGTGATAAATAAGCACGTATTTGAAAGCTCTATATTTAACAAACAAATTAAAAATAATCAAAAATATGACAGGCGGTAGTGTCAGCATGGGCAGCATTAGGCTTCTCTGGGAGGCAACCT
>JAHWFP010233243.1:12617-29226 GCA_023313725.1 Lithobius niger | reverse complement strand
CCGATTACGGTTAACGGCACTCTTGTCAGGGCTGCACCCAAAGTTCGGTATCTAGGGGTCTGGCTGGATCCACAGCTCCACAGTGGTGTCATGAAGTGCCCACTGTCAAGGGGAATATTTTGGCCCGATTGAATGTTCTGAAATCTTTGGCTGGAAACGCGTTGATCGCAAAGCGCAGTACCGTGGTCTCCTTTTACAAGGTGTATTTACGGTCCTGTGCTGACTTCCACGTTCCGGTCTTAGTTAGCTCCCGTCAGGCAATTGAGAGCATCCAGGTGGCCTTAAATGATTGTCTCCGGGATGTCTCGGGATGTCTGCCCTCTACACCGGTCCATGCCCTGCACATTGAGACCGGTGAGACTCCAGTTGCTATCCGAGCAAAGGAGCTGCTGGTTAGAATCTGTCACTGTGCAATCGCAAGGGGAAGTGCGGACCCTCTGGCCATCATTTTGTTGAACTACTTGGCTATGTCCCAGGGTACCCGAGAGATGTTGGGGGCTCCTGGTATTGCGGCTTCCCTCCTCCGGCATGCGGGGAGCATCCAGGCTGCTGGATGTGGCAGCCCCAGTTAGATTGGCACGGTCTTGTGCATTGGTGTTTAGTGACGCCTCCTTTGAAGTAGGCAATAGGGGCGGGGTGGGAGTGTGTATCCCTAGCATGCGCCTGGAGTACAATTACTCTCTGCGCTCACTCCCGTCGGCCTTTGTAGGTGAGCTTGTTGGTATTTCGGTGGCCTTGGATGTCGGGTCAGACCTCCGGTTGCCGGAGTTCTGCATTTTTACTGACTCCAAGGCTGGCATTGGTTTTCTTCGGGGTTGTTTCAGGTCCCTGTAGTGCTCTCACCCGATTGCTTATGAGATTGGGTGGAAGTTGTTTGTGTTGCGCCAAGGTGGCCAGAATGCTTTTTGTTGGATGGGTGAGAGGACACTCAAGCGTCTTCGGGAATGAGTTGGCTGATGGTCTCACAAGGCGGGGGGTCTGAGGAGGACTGCGCCCAGGTGTGCTTTGCTCTCGGCCCTCGTGGCTTGCGGCCAGTTGCTGGAAGGGTTTTCAGGAAGGAATGGGAAGAAGTTTGGTCATCCAGTACCACTGGGCGCAGGCTGTTCGGTCTGCATCCCTCTACGGTCTGTCCAAGGCTTCTGGACGGCCTCTCGCGCAAGGATGCGGGGCTGGTCTCGAAGCTGCGCACGGCGCACGTCCAGCTCCGCTCTCATCTGTTCCGCCTTGGATGGGTGCGCACATGCGGTGGTGGAGAGGAGACGGTGGAACATTTTTTGTTGGCCTGTCCCCTTTGGGCGAAACAGCGGCAGTTTGTGGTTGGTGTGGGGCCGAATCCCCTGCTCACGGTTCTTGGTGTTCCCCCGCATTCGGTGTCTGGTATCGGTTCATTGCGTCAGCTTATTGTCTTTTGTAAGGCGACACGCCGGTTCACGGTCTGACTGGTTCCCCCACCCTGGTTCTCTCTTCTTTTTCGCTCCCTGAGCGTCCATCGTAAGCAGTCCCATGTATTGTGGTTTTATAAGACTTGTATATGGACGTTTAGGAGGTTGGGAGTGATGTTTTGGCTTTTGGTTTAGGAGAGTAAGTTAGGTTAAGTTAATTCCTAGTTAAGTAAGTGAGCAGATGGTATGTAGACCTCCTTAGGCTCAATAAGAGAAGTAAGTAAGCTACTTGGGGAAAAATAATGCGGTACAAGAGCTTAAATTGTGTTGAAATCGCGAGCAATGACTCACCTGACAAAAATTAACTTGTGTAGGAATGCCAGCTAAGCTGCTTTCAATGCAAAATCTGACCATCAATTACGTTGAAAATGTGTCACTATGAGTTACTAGCTAGCTAGCTAGTCCGCTCATCCCCATGTTAAATCCCATAGGGTGATTATTCATCGATACCGAGATAACGGGAAGGCTTCCAGCTATGAAATTCGACGAATGGGCGCAGTAAAATACGAACTGCGTACCTTTTATGGTTGGAGCCTGGGAGCGTAACGAGGAGGCCGCGTAAGTACGAAAATATTGTTATAACCATTGTTAGTATTGTCGTCATCGTCTCTCATTGGACGGCCAAAGTTCGTATAAAGAGGTGACTACGTTGAGAATGGTTCGGCCTATAGGCAAAAGGTAAAAGCAAAGTATTGAAAACCAATTTCTTGTTGACGTGGCACTTTATTACAAATCTGAACGGTAGTAGAGTTGAGTAGATACACTATTTAACAAAAGGAGTGATATCATATCAAAAACCAAAACTGGTAAAAGGGGCCGCCAAGTTCCGAATGGTTCGGCCATTCAAAGGAGTGATATCATAGCAATATTCTAGTTTTCATTTAACCTTCGAACTATTAAGCGGTGCGATTAACTTGGCGAATGTTTTGGTGCGTTGATATCACTTCCTTTGAAGGGCCGAACATTCGGAACTTGGTTGCCTCTTTTACCAGTTTTAGTTTTTGATACGATAGGTTATTACCCGCTTTCCTCCTACTGAGATGAACAATGTCGAAGTCCCGCAGGGGCCGAGCCATTGTTGATATCAGTACGAGGAAAACGGGTAATAACCCATTTATCACCCAGTCTCGGAACAATTGAAAAGCGCATTCACTCTCATTGTTATTGCAACATCGTCCTTGTTCGCTGAAGGGGAAAATCGGTATTAGGATTCGTTTTTTGTGCAAACATTGTTGCATGCACAGTCGCATTGTCAAACTTTCTGAGCAAAAGAACGTCAGCACGATTCGTTCTTTGTTGTGCACGTGCTGCCCTTTTGTCGATCTCAGTACTTCAGGCCTGGGATGTAAATCCCGGTACTCCGGGCTAGAGATGAACCATGGACTCACAATGTTAGCCCTTACAACGAGAGCCGCTCAGCCTCCAGAAAACAGAGAGGAAGGAGGAGGAGACGACTGAAGGACGGAGGAAGGACGACCTGCACTATACACGGACATTCGAAGCCCGCACAAACGGCGCGACTGCTTTCAGTCTGCTGACAGATGCTGTAGTCTGTTCCATATTATGTTTGCAGGAAACTGTCTGAATGATGCCATGTATTCCTTGCACTACAAGTGCAAAACGTGTTGATATTACACTTGTAGACTCTACACAGTTACTGTTACAGTCTACGACTGCAATATTAACATGTGTTTGCACTCATTAGTGGAAGAAAACGGGACATGATGCAGTCAGTTTCCTGCAAACATAATGTGGAACAGACTATAAGAAGCTCCCAAGCGTTGGGCAAGTCTCGAGGATGGGTATACCAGTGCACGACGATGTTGCTGGAAAACTGGGCACGGAAGCAGGAAATAATGCTCTCGTGTAAACTCGACTAAACATGCATAACAGGGGGAGTCTGTCCACCCTATAAGCGAAACTGATGATCCCGATGAAGGGAATGGTCTACAGAGTCCTCTACGTACAGACCATTCCCTTCTGCGGGCTACATAGCTAGTTAGCTCACAATTAGGCATTAATATCAACGTTATTCACACCTTTTTTTCAACAAGAAAACCTTAAAGGCGGGCTGCCACCAAACGAAAGTTTGCAGCATCCAGCGTCATCGAGCGCTATCTAGTTCCCTCTAGAGCTTGGTCACCGCAAGCAAAGGAATGCACAAAGAAATATCTTTTAACACAACAAACAAGCCGCGTGTCTCCTAAATTATTGAGTAAAAAATTTGGTACATCCTCGTGCATCTAGAAGCAAGCTGTAAGTCGCTAGATGGCGCTACGTTAGTATAGAGCAGTGACATTTGCCGTCATATTGGCACCAGTATGGGTTTTGGAGGGCATAACTACAAAGTGCACTACATAAAAATGGAGGGAAAAACAACGGAAGAGCGGATTTCTTAGGCTTCAAATAACGTTTCTAATTGCCGTTCGAAAACATCAATTACCTGAAATTTTAGCATTCTTCTCCGAAGTATGCTTTCTTCTCTAGAGGGTTGAAGTTAAGATGGCGTGCCAGCTCCGTAACCCAACCGCACAAATGCGCATGCGCAGTTCCTCCAATATAGGCTACAATCACAACTGATTGTCATCTCTTTTCCTCTAGCCTGCGCCGCGAGCGCACGCTCGTTTCTTCTCTACATCGTTACATAATAAGCCTTCCCGTCTTCAACAACAGTCGGATTTTGGCTGTCCTGTCTTCTCCATCCGTGTTTCAACATCGCAGTCGGTCTACGCACGATCAAGCTGACAACGTCATGGCCCGTTCTATCAAACGTCGATTGCTATCCGAGTTTCGACTTCCGTCTCCATCCTGATTTGACCTGTCCGACTTTCGCTCCGTCGCTATCCTGTTTCTACTACCCCGTCTCTGTCCTGGATCACGCAGTCCGGTTTTCGCTCTGGCTCTATCCTGTTTCTACTGTCCGACTTCCAAGATCATGGATTGCCAAAGCACGTTCAAGCAAACAACGCCTTGAATCGCCCCTTTGAAACATTGACTGATTCACAAGCAACTATCCGACCTTTGACGTCAGTCTCTGTTCTGTTTTTCTGCTATTCGAGTTTCAACCCCGTTTCCATCCTGAATTAAGCAGTCCGACTTTCACTCTTGTCTCTATCTTGTTCCTGCCGTCCGACTTTCAAGGCCATGGATTGCCAACACACGCTCAAGCAAGCAACGTTATGACTCGCTTTGTTGAATCACCGACTGTTTCTCAGCAACTATCCGACTCTTGACATTAGTCCCTGTCCTGTTTACGACTATCCGATTTTCAACCCCGTCTCTATCCTGAATTTAGCAGTCCGGCTTTCGCTTCGACTCTATCCTGTTTCTGCTGTCCGACTTCCAAGGTCATGGATTGCCAAAGCACGCTCAAGCAAACAACGCCAAGACTCGTTCTGTTGAAACGCCGACTGATTCTCAAGCAACTATCCGACTTTTGACATCAGTTCCTGTCCTGTTTCTTGCTATCCGAGTTTCGACTCCGTTTCCATCCTGATTGGAACAGTCCGATTTTCGTTCTGCCTCTATCCTGTTTCTGCTGTCCGACTTTCAAGATCACGGATTGCCAGCGCTAGCTCAAGCAGACGACGCCATGGCCCGTTCAAAGGAAGCGACGACTGAACCCGGAAACAAGATGGCCGTCCCATCGCTACACAGCTCGTCGCCCGTCGATCTTAATATTGTTGTCTGCCCTTCAAATTCAAGTGTCTCCTTCTGTTCATGTGACCAACTCTCATCACATTCTCCAAATTAAGAAGGCCAAGAAAAAGAAACACTCCCACAGATCGTCATCTTCTAAATGATATCGATCTTTATACGAATTTCTACTCGATCCGTCATCAAGCTCTTCCAAGATTACGGACTGTCCTTCCGACATGTCTCAAAACTCGGACTATTTTTCAAGAATTCGGACTGTCAATCGCACAAGAATCATCAAGTCATCAACAAACAGGCCATCATCATCATCGCCCAGATCATTTCCACACTAAGACTGGATTACCAACGTCCACATTGTCTCTGTCCTGTCTTCAAGCAACAATCCGTATATTTTCTCCTGTCCCTGTCCTGATTTCATGCAGTCCGTTTATCAGTTCTCGGACAGCCAACGCTCGCTCAAGCAGACCATGCCGTGCCCTGTTCCCGTGAAACGACGACTGATCCTGCACTCAAGATGGCCGCCCCATCGCATTACTGTCACGTCGCTCGTCGATGGTTGTGACTTTTTAAACCATTCTCACAGTTCGTTCTCTTTGAAGACGCATCACTCTCTGTCTGGAATTCCTCTTGGTTTATCAGCATACTCATCCATAGACTGCCCTTCACACAAGCATCAACGTTTGTCAATCACTTGCCATTATGCACCGTGCTGTACAGTAATTCAAGCACAAGTCAACAACAACAAGCCACTTCATCATCATGTAACAGTTTCTTCACTCAACATGTCTTCATGCAACAGTCCACCTTTTGCTATCCTGATTTTCAATCCGAGTTTCAAGACAGGCGTCATCTTCACATCGCATCTATTTCTGTACGAAATTTTTTCTTGACTCGTCACCTCGTTCATCCAAGAACTCGGACTGTCCCTCTCAGCCTCTGTCCTCTCCGGTCTATCTTCAAACAACAGGCCGTCTGTTCTACAGTCCCTGTCCTGTTTTCAACCAATCCGATTTCAAGATCATGGACAGCCACTGCACGCTCAACTGGACAACGTTATGACTCGTTTTAATGAAACGTCGACTGATTCTACAGCCAATGTGACCACCCATCACCTCGTAGGCAGTCACCCGTCAATCCGAATTTTGTTGCCCGTCCACCTTTCATGTTTCCTCTTCTGAACGATCATCGTTTCCATTTGGCCAACTCTCATCACTCTTCTCATTTAAGAAGGCCAGGAAAATGAAGCACTTACACAGACCGTCCTCTTCAAAATAACGTCGATCTCTGTCTGAATTCTCCTCACTCGTCATCACGTTTTCATTAGGAACTCGGACTGTCCCTTTCACAAGGTTTACTTCTGTCCTCACTCAAACACACGATTTTTTGGACCGTGCCATACGACAATTCAAGTACAAACCAACACTGGAAGACCAACTCGCCCTCGTTGTCTCTCCCCATTTTCAAGCAACATTCTGTCCTTTCTCCTTTCCTGTCCTGATTTACATGCTGTCCGATTTACAGTGCTGCACGTTAAATCCAACCAGGTCTACAAGTCAACAACTTACATGCCACCTGGTCATGACACAACCATTCCTTCACTTAAGATTGGACAACCAAATTTTGGTTCTCAAACCAAGTTTCTCCATTCCCATCCGAGTTTTTAATTTTCGGCCCACCATCCAAGTCGGCCGTCCCTTCGTCCTGAAACCCGTCACCTGTCCCATCGGCTCATCAATGTTGGGAACTACCCTTCACACGATCAGCATCTATTCTCCAGTCATGTACAAACATTTCTGAATCATGCTGTCCGTGATTTCAAAAACAAGACCACCCATCCAATCTTACACAAATCAACAACAGACAAGCCACCCCAATTTATCATCGTCTCATCTTGTCTCGTCACTATCATGTTTTCTTCATGCAGCAGCCCGTGACCCTTTTCTGTCCTCATCCTGTTTTCAACATTCTGAATTTTAACATCAACCCGACCAGTTCCGATCTCGCACAGCGAACACGGTGCAACTACGGTCTACAGTCACTATTGAACGCTTCCGGCCAAGTTCAACGCCGCGCCACTATGGTTAATTGGCGCTCTCTCCACCTTCCCGAGATCCCCTGCTCAAACGCGGGAAAACGCACTCCGTTTTTTCGCCATGGCTCCGAAAATTAGAGGGGGTGGATTGAGTAACAGATTCGTTACATTATCAAACGACCTTTCTTCATCCCAGGCTGTCTTACTTGAACCTGCAACCTGCAGATGTCCCGCCATCGTTTCAAAACGAAAAAGACTTGATCCTCGTCCTGCCTGCCAATTTCATCAAACTTGTGACTACCACCTACGTAAGTGCACAGTGTGTGCGACGATTGATCGAGATACTTGGGTGGTGATACAAAGCAAGCATCTTGCATCCCGGAAGAGGATCAAGCAGAACCAAGACAAAACTCCCAACCTGAAATCTAACAAATCAACTACTGTCATCCCGCCTACACCAGGAAGGACCGTATTTTCTCCACAACAAGCCCCCCATCGAACTTCAAACGAATTCGACATCCGCCAAAGTGACCGTCTTCACCACTTCGTCATCGACTTCACCAGCGATTTGTGTACCACAACACAAGACTTCCTCGCCTATCTCGTCGAATAGCTCCGTGCCTTCGAGTTCATCAAATTCGGACTCTGCTTCGTCTGATTGTTCCCCAACAACGTCTTCGAAGCCTTCTCCAGCCCCACTTAAAACGTCTATACATCACACACAAGACTCTCAAAAATGTACAATTTCGTCTCAAGACGCCACGTCCTCAGCTACCTCCACCCTGCCAACACTGAACCAGTCGCAATTTTTGGAAACACCAACAAACATCGAGACTTCAAAAAAATCTGAAAGACAACCTGACGATCCCACCTCAGAAACAAGCTCGTTTTACGGACTAGATCAACCTCTTGAAACTTCAGAAGACAACTCTGATTCAGTCGACTTCACGAAACTAATTCTCTTACAAACACAGATTAAGAAGAATTTACATCTCCCAAAGGATTGTGTCTCACAGTTATACAAGAACATTGAGCCTGTATCAAAATTCAGATTCCGAAAAGCGGCTAGCAATTGAAAACCAAAAACTAAAACTAAAAATTGCTAGACTGCGCATGTCTTTGGACACTGTTTACGCCAAAGGGAACAAAATCTCACCAATTCCTTCAAGCGTCAAACGCCGCTGGCGCCTAAATCGTTGCTTACTATCCTCATCCCGCAAACCAGCCTACACTTTCTCTCCCTTTCCAAGCAAGGTGACGGAAGACCCAACGAAAGTTCCACGGGACCCAAGGCATCCAAAAGTTCATCAACGTACAGTCTCAAAATTGTTTCAGAACTCAAATCTACTCTGTTCAGTGCTCACAAAGAATCAGTATTCGTCAAATCAGCAGAATTCATGTCCACCAAAGCCAACTCCTGTCAGAAAACCGGACGACTCTGAAATCAAATCAATGGACAACACCAACAACCCACCAATTTTCCCCACGTCCCACGACAAAGTAACCCAAATATGGATCGATGGAAATAATGCTCTCCACCAACAATCCTTCATTTCCAGACAAATATGGCAATATGACAACGACGACGCCTTCACTCCTGCCATATCAAACATGTGCAAATTATCGGACAATAAATCCAGACGCCTTCCCTGCGTGGAATGCCGCTCTCGCGCAAAAGGTTATGCTTTCTCCTTTCATCCACGTCCATAAAAAAAAAAAAAAAAAAAAGAAGACTCATTCTACGGAACAGCGTCTCTCCAAAGTGCGACAACACTTTACATTCATCTTGGCGAAACCTTGTTCCAAGGAAACTCATTCCAATACTGTTCTTTCAACTCACCAAATTTCTCGGATCAACCTCGCATCTCAACAAATGAATCTACTAAACACCACATCAACAAGAAGGATCATCGCCTCAACTCAGGTAAACTTCCCTCTTACCTCATGGCCTAACTATGTCTGGGTAAAGTTACACTGAGTTCCCAAGAACACCGGCCAGCTCGTAACCCTAGGGCAACCCGTCAGGTAGTACTCACCACCTGCGTTGACGAGGTCTGGGTGAATGCTAAAATTGCAGGTAATTGATGTTTTCGAACGGCAATTAGAAAGCCCATTTTGCCAGCCCTCCCGCCAGGCCGGCTGAAAATGGTTTCTATTGCCTAAACGAAAACATACATTACCTTCACCCGCCCTACCTCCCCTCTGGAGTTACCACCTGACGAAAACAGAGGAAAATAGATGACAATCAGTTGTGATTGTAGCCTATATTGGAGGAACTGCGCATGCGCATTTGTGCAGTTGGGTTACGGTGCTGGCACGCCATCTTAACTTCAATCCTCTAGAGAAGAAAGCATACTTCGGAGAAGAATGCTAAAATTTCAGGTAATGTATGTTTTCGTTTAGGCAATAGAAACCATTTTCAGCCGGCCTGGCGGGAGGGCCGGCAAAATGGACTTTTTTTTCTCCAACAACAAAAATCGCGCGCTTTAGGTCTAAGAAATCTCTCTTCACAGCATCGGCTTCAGTAGGACGCCCTTCTGTTTCTCTCTGCAGTGCCCCTTGCAGCTAACCCGTTAAGGCTCCAGCGCAGAGTTATATACAATAATACTACGTCGTGTCACTGCTCTATATAAAGAATCTACCAGGGCGCCATCTAGTGGTAGTAATACCGTTAATCTTTACAGCGTGCTACCAGGTGCACGAAGACGTACCACGTCTTCACTCAATAAGCGAGGAAATATGCAGGTTGTTTACTACGTTTATGCAAATTGCTTTGTGCATTTCTTTGTTTGCTTCAACCAAGCGATGACAGAACTCGATGGCACTATAGATGCTGCAGGCCTTCAATTGGTGGCAACCCACCTTTAAGCTACCGGTGTCACTAACAGTGACTTTTATATTGGACAGCGACCATGGTTTCCCAATCAGACGAAGTTACAGCTTTTTCTGTCGCATTTTTATTTTTCCTCAGAAGCTTGAAATACCAAACTGCCTTAGCTGTAAAAGACACAAATATCTGGTATTCGCCATGTTCATATATATATTTTATCTGGATACGACGGACATTTATGTTGTCATTGAATCTTAGCGGCGACACACTAGCATGTGCCTTAAACATAATTGGAAATTTTACGATCGTACTGTCACTTTAATTGAAAAAATTAGGCAAAAAAACCAACACTGTACTGCATGATCAAGGATTATGTGAACAAAACTGTAAAAAAAAAAAAAAATCTCTCCATGAAGCTTGGATCCTATCCAAGGTCAGATACACGTGACCATCTTTGAATAGACTTCAACTAACGTAAAATTGCTTTTTGGCAAAAGAAACAGAAATACTACCAAAAACAAAATTATCTTGAAAATCAACTATTCACGTTTTGGCAACTTTACAAGTATACAATTATTACAGACTAGTTGGTCCCAGCGTAACATACCCATGGTCTAGTAGGAACCCATGTTGACTCATTGCCCCGTTTGTTGGCGCGGGAAGGTTTTTTCTGTTTTTTTTTTCTTTGAGCAAAATAAAAATTACTTAATTATGGAAAACGTAATTTTAATATTTCTACCCAAACACCACATACGAAGGAAATGTATATCCCCTAACACCCTATCTTTTAACTGCTACAGCAGCCGTTCTAATTAAGATAAATAGTCTAAGTAGGCTTAGAAGAAATATGGAAAAATATATTTTAGAACAAGGGTAATTAAAACGATTAATTTAATTAGAAGCTAAGCTACAGCAGTTTATCTACACTGTAGTGGTGTGCTTTTTGCATCTAGAGACACGCTAGTGTGTCGCCGCCAAGTAGACGTTTTATTGTTGTTGAAGCTTAATTGTCAGAGCGTAATTGTTAGAGTGCTATTGTTGTCAGATGGCGGCTCACTAGCAGCGCCTCCTCCAGTATGCCGGTCAGGCGCAGAATGTAGTCAGCCTTCTCTCTTGTGGATTGTCAGCTGTGACGAGGGCCAGGTTGCGGGCAGTAGCCGTTTTCGTTGGAACCACGGGTGTCCAGCTGTGACGAGTATCCTGGTCTCCTTCTCCGTCTCCCACTCTTCGTTTACGGTGTGCCTTCCGTGTAAGTATATGTATGCTGTCTAGGAGTGTTTGATATGTGTGTATTTTTGATTTTGTATCTGGGCGCATGGCGTACGGCCTCGGCTCGGTGAAATCAATCAATCAATCAATCTCACTAGCAGACCGTGTCTTTTAATTGAAACCAACTTATACGTGATTTCAGCATACTGGTGTAAATTACCCATACGGTAGAAATCTTTGCAAATCGTTTGAATCAGGTGTCTTCGGTCCAGTAACAAAGAAAACGTCAACACGAAAATGGGGGAACGTGTCCTTCATGGAGAAAAAGTGTCCTCAATAACGTTGATTTGCGTTACTGGTGACTAGTCACTAGTTGTGACTAGTAACTGGTAACTAGTGACTAGTGACTAGTAACTAGTAACTAGTCCGCAGGCTCCCATGTTAATTCTCATAGGGTATAACGACACGTCTACAGCTCATTAGGGAAAGTTGCCAGATCTAAATTTCGGCAGACAGGTAAAGCGTCATATGGGGAAGTGCCTTTTTCTAAAATGGGGGTTGCAGCTAGAAGCACGTGGCCCTGAAGTGGCTCGTAAGTGCAAAATTATTGTTGTAACCATTATTTGTATTGTCATTCAACACTAGATTATAACATGCTTAAGTGTTGCACGCTTATCGTTTCAGTACTTATATTTCAGAATGCACTGTTCTTGCAAATAGGTGGTTCACTAAGAGACAGAATATCTTTATCTTTATTGCAAAGGTTTGGTCTTTTTTTTTTTACGGTACACGAATCCAAACTGAATTATCTGCCCCACCACGATAAAAGGGACAATTTTGCTGGAAAGAAGATTAGGAAACAAAATGCACATCGTCAGCAGAGGTGGGAACGTGTTCTTTATGGAAAAAAAGTGTCCTCAATAACGTGACGCGGACATTTTATTTTATGTAGACCTACTGTTCTTGCAGTCTAGTGTAAGTGACGAGTAATTTTAAACAGCTGACGAGTTGATTAGTTTTAGTAATCTTCGTCTGCCACCAGAATATTAGAACTGTATGAACATTTACCATTCCGTGAGTTTGTAGTATGTGTTCATAATGATTAACGTTTATCTCGGGAGAGCCAAGTCAAGGGGGATGCGCTGATTGAGTGAGCAAAGCGAACGAAAATCAGCGTTTGTTAGCCAGTGCGCTCAAAATTCGGATTAAATAGACTTAGGCATGCCAAACATAGGCATACAATACGCCAAACCATGTCCATTTGGCTGGTGTAACGGCTAATTGGGCAATAGCAAACGTAAGAATTATGAATTAGAAAATTTATCGACACTGCAGACAAATAAGGTAGAGTTCACTATTAGACAGTGGAACTCTTTGTATTCACAGGCATATGAGAGTTGTGATATCCACCATCAACCAAAACTGGTATAAGAGCAGCTGCCAAGTTTCCAAGAAGGGTCGGCTTTTCAAAGTAGTGATATCATTCAACCAGGGAAACACCGCCAAGGTTAATCCTATTAGCCAAGTTAATCGCACGGAATAATACTTTGGACGTTAAATGAAAACTTGAAGATTGCTACCGCTCCATACGAATTGATTAGGTCCTTGCAATTACCATACTGTTACGCTTGTTATTAATTTATTTGGAATGACAATAGCAAATGTGAAATTTATGAATGAGAACATTCATACAATAAAATACCTCCACACAAAAAAGGTAGGGGTGACAATTACACCGTGGGATTTTGGGTCATTCACAGGCCTATGAAAGTCGTGATATCCACCCAAAACCAAAACTGGTAAGAGAAGCCGCCAAGTTTACAACAAGGGTCGGCCTTTCAAAGTAGTGATATCATTCAACCAGAAAAAGGCCGCCAAGGTTAATCCTATTAGCCAAGTTAATCGCACCGAATTATACTTTGGACGTTAAATGAAAACTTGAAGATTGCTACCGCTAGTAGCAATCTTCTAGTTTTCATTTAACCTTCGAACTATTAGTACGTGCGATTAACTTGGCTAATAGGATTAACCTTGGCGGCCTTTCCCTGGTTGAATGATATCACTACTTTGAAAAGCCGACCCTTTTTGTAAACTTGGCGGGTTCACTTACCAGTTTTGGTTTTGGGTGGATCTTATTTACCACAAGTTACATCTTTAAACTGCTGCAGTAGCCGTTCTAATTAAGATAAAAGGATGTAAATAGGCTGAGAGGAAAGTTCGAGGTGTATATTTTCGAATAAGAGTAATTAAAACGGTTTATCGTGATTAGGAGATAAGCTACAACTGTTTATATATGGTGAAGCCCCATGCTTTACTCTTCAATTCACCGCATGTTACATCTTTAAAGTGACGCAGTGACAGGTGGCGAAATGTATATTTCATCTTAGGTAATAAAAACTGTTTATGTAATTAGGAGATTAACTACAAATTTATCTGTGCTGTAGCTCCATCCTTACTTCAATTCTCTCTAAGTTACTTTAATGTGATACAGTGGCAGTAATGGATGTATTGGATGTATTTCGATTACGCTTGTTTGAAAACATATATCGCCATCTTTCATCTAAGCCTAATTATAGTCATTTATTTTAATTAGAATGGCTACTGCAGCAGTTTAAAGATGTAACTTGTGATAAATAGGTGCAAAAAAACACAGTGCTACCGCTTAGATAAACTACTATAGCTTAGCTCCTAATCACAATAAATCGTTTTAATTACCCTTGTTGGAAAAGATGCATCTCCTTCTTCATCTTGTAAGAAAAGATACATCTCCTTCTTTCATCTAAGTCTTATTATATACATTTATCTTAATTAGAACGGCTACAGCAGCAGTTTAAAGTTGTAACTTGTGGTAAATAGTTGCAAAAAGGACAGCGCTACGGCATAGATAAACGTCCATAGCTAAGCTCCTAATTATAGTAATCGTTTTAATTACCTTTGTTGTAAAATATACATCTCCATATTTCATCTAAGCCTAATTACATCCGTTTATCTTAATTAGAACGGCTACTGGAGCCGTTTAACGATATAACTTGTGGTAAATAGACTCAAACTACACATCACTACAACATAGATAAACTGCCGTAGCTTAGTTCCTAATTACAGTATTGTGTGCGCGGCGTATCTTGAGTCTTGCAAGTATTTTGTGAGCGGCTATGTATTCCTGGAGGGGGTGGCTTTAATCGATGGCCACCATTGTTTTTGTAACCATCTTGGATATCAACAAGGCACTCTGCTACTGAAAACGTACAATCGATTATCTGTGTTCGTTCTGCGGAGAACTCAAGATAGGCCGCGGACACTATAAATCTTTTTAATGATCCATGTTGAAAAATATATAAGGTGAGCACAAAATAATGGCCACATTACAAAATGCAATTAAAACGAACTAAAAACGATATCGGAGTGCGTTTTGTTTTGTTAAAAAGATACACTCAAATAGTTTTACGGTGCACCGTTGCACCGTAAAGCAGTCTGGCCAGCATGCAAAGCGGGTGACGTCATATCCACAAAATGGCGTCTACACAGCAAAAACGATGCGCGTCGTATGTCTCTAATCTGTCTCTACCGTATAAGTATATTTTAAAATTACGAAAACACTTTAATTTTGCCACTATTTTGGTCGCCATCTTGGATATCTTGTCGTGTGGAGTCCTGGCACCTTTTTGGAGCATTTTTTAAAATTCAGCAGCCCTTAAAACCTAGCAAGTGACACCAAACTTACATACATTAGTATAATTTTTAATTTTTTAATTGTATGGCGCCATTTTAAAAACATAATTGCCGCCATGTTGGTTTTTGGACAGGTTTCAGGTGGCACCCCTTCCTAAAAGTTTCTAGTGGGTGTGGACATGAAGTACACGAAAGATCTAGACACATGCTAGTGTGTCGCGCCAAGTTAGGCAACAGACATCACATCAATTCAAATGTCGAGGAGGTAACCATTGTAGCGAGACGCCATTGCGTAAGTGTCTAATATCCCGAAGCATAGTTGGGCACATTTCAGGTACTTGGGGAAAATAATAATGCGGTACAAAAGCTTAAATTGTGGTGAAATAGAGAGCAGTGACCCTCCTGACAAAAATTCATTTGTGTAGGAATGTCAGCTAAGTGGCTTTCAATGAAAAATTGTACCCTCAATAACGTTGCAAGTCTGCTCATCCCCATGTTAAATTCCATGGGGTAATTATTTATCGATACCGAGATAACGGGAAGGCTTCCAGCTATGATATTGGACGAATGGTTTACAGCCTGTGTACAGCCAGGTGTACAGCCTGGTTTACTGGGGGTGTAAGTACGAAAGTATTGTTGTTAACATAGTTAGTATTGTCGGCAACGTCTCTGATTGGATGGCCAAAGTTCACACATGACAACGTGTATACTGACGTGCGTATCTAGACACGCTAGTGTGTCGTCACAAATCTAATCTACATTGCCAAAGAAATTGTGTCTACGTCCAATTCATGAAAAACAAACAAATTATTAAAATAGCAAAATAAAGCCAAAAACAGGTAAAGAGGCCACCGAGTTGAGACTGGTTCAGCATCACAAAGAGAGGCTCATGGAGTGGGGTAGCGCTATTCCACAGCACACCTCTTTTCAAATCAACCCAAAAATGAACCCATCACGGTATCACAGAGATAATGCAAACACTGTAAATACACGAAACCGACATGTGATGGGGTTAGGTATATATGCGTGAGACAAAAATATTTGTCTACATTTGAAGGACTTGCGTTTAGTTTATGATAGAGGTGCCCTCTGACTGGCAAGAAAACTACACAATATGAACACGAATTTGGCAAAAAAAAATATTAATTTTCGGCCCGGAATTTGGGTTTGTTCACAATAAAAATGTTAAAACATTAAAGAGGTGGGAGCTGCCCCAAATTGTGGACTTCACACAGCCGCCATATTGGATGATTTTCCAACATGATGGCTGAGTGAAGTACACAATTTTTGGCATCTTTCCACTTTTTGTTGTGAACAAGTCCCCAATAGCCAGGGCGAAAATTAAGTATTTGTTGCCAAATTCATTTCTTGTGAGTTTTCTTGCCATCGAGAGGGTATCTCCGTCATAAACTGCTTCTGAAACTCATCAATAGTAGTAATAATGCGTTGCGGCCCAAAACGGAAGTGACGTCACAGGTCATGGTTCAGCCTCACAAATGAACTAAATAATACAATTAAAAAAAATTAAAACAAAACCAAAAACTGATAAAGACGTGACTAAGTAGAGAATGGTTCGGCCTCTCAAAGGAGTGTTACGAAATTAAAATATTGGAAAAATGGCCAGTCAGGCTATAGTTGACGTGGCACATTATTATAAATCTGCAGACTAGATGAGTTGAGCCTAACACACAATTAAAAAAAAAGAAGTGATATTATATCAAAAACCAAAACTGCTAAAAAAAATACTCCCAAGTTCCGAATGGTTCGGCC
>JAHWFP010233243.1:0-12517 GCA_023313725.1 Lithobius niger | reverse complement strand
AAAACTTGAACATTGCTACCGAAAGTAGCAATGTTCTAGTTTTCATTTAACCTTCGAACTATTAGTCGGTGCGATTAACTTGGCGAATGTTTTGGTGTGTTGATATCACTCGTTTGAAGGGCCGAACCATTCGGAACTTGGCTTTTCTTTTTACCAGTTTTGGTTTTTGGTGTGATTGTGTTATCCTCTCAAGTGCAGTTTTCTTGAAAAATTTGCTGCTTACACGCAGGACTATAATTATGTGACAACTCGTTAGCTGGTTCAACTGTTTGGTTGGTTCGTGTTAACCTTTGTCTGATTGGATGTAAACAAGGTTATGTGACAGATTCATCTTTGTGTAGCCACTTGCAGCTCTTGGTCATTTTTTCTGTTACTAACGAAAGGGATTTTTCATCCACGCATGAAATTCTCGTTCTCGCACCATACTTGACACAGCTCTTTCAGGAAATGTCTAGTACCGAGGAAGAGGCTATCATCTCCTTGTCAGCGCCGGAGCAAGGCGTTTGAGCGCCTTGGGCCAGTAGCTCATGGAGTGGGGTGGCGCTATTCCACAGCGCACCTCTTTTCAAATCAACCCCAAAATGAACCCATCACGGTATCACAGAGATAATGCAAACACTGTAAATACACGAAACCGACATGTGATGGGGTTAGGTATATATGCGTGAGACAAAAATAGTTGTCTACATTTGAAAGACTTGCGTTTAGTTTATGATAAAGGTGCCCTCTGACTGGCAAGAAAACTACACAATATGAACACGAATTTGGCAAAAAAATATATTAATTTTCGGCCCGGAATTTGGGTTTGTTCACAATAAAAATGTTAAAGCATTAAAGAGGTGGGAGCTGCCCCAAATTGTGGACTTCACACAGCCGCCATATTGGATGATTTTCCAACATGATGGCTGAGTGAAGTACACAATTTTTGGCATCTTTCCACTTTTTGTTGTGAACAAGTCCCCAATTGCCAGGGCGAAAATTAAGTATTTGTTGCCAAATTCATGTTCTTGTGAGTTTTCTTGCCATCGAGAGGGTATCTCCGTCATAAACTGCTTCTGAAACTCATCAATTACTTTTTCAAGACCAATTGTATGTAGGCTAAGCTTCGCTTTTGGAGGGGGGCAACATTTTCGGCGCCCTTTCTCCTTTCGGCTCCCGGGGCGGCCGCCCCCTTCGCCCCCCTCTTGCTCCAGCACTGCTCCTTGTCACAGACTCGTAAGTTGAAGCCACTCCAGGATGTGTTTGGTATCATGAATCGAAACGTGGTTATACGCTTCGCATTATCCTTAGTTCCAATAATTGTTCCTGCGTTTGTGCAGAAGGAATGGACGGAAATGTCGAGTTGTCCTACACTGTCGATAAATCGCTGGTGTTCGTAAGAGACGGGTCGAGCGCACTGACAAAATTATTTCTTGTGCACTGCTGAACCAGCTTAGGCTAACTACAGGCATCAATCGTAGCCTACTGTTAGCGTCGTTGTCAACAAATGTGGCATGATCCTTCGGATGAATATTGCGCGCACGTGACACGTAGGTTTATCGTTCATTCTGTTGGACTGTAGCTTGGCAGCACGCTTCGGATGATGTGAGCAGCTATGCTGATCAGAGCAAAGATGGAGCGACTAGAGAAGATGGTTCATTCCCGAGTTCCAGTGGTATTGTTTTTGTGAAGATATACTGATTAGGACCGTGGTGTGACGTCATATTCACCAATTCCGCCAAAGTAGCCTAAACAGCCAATCAGAGTGCTGCAAGGAAGCACGTGACTTTGCACAAAACTGAGTTTAAAAAATAAAATCACCCCGTTTACGTTGTTAGCCGACGAATAAAAGCATTTACATTACTAAAAACGCCAAACTATATTAAACGGATATTAGGTTGTTTTTTTTGTGTGTGAATTTCCGTTTATCGAGCAAGCCAACAGTCTCATTTTATAGATGCGCTTCCTTGCAGTTCTCTGATTGGCTGACATTGTTGGCTTCGCTTTTTCTGGTGCAATGTGACGTCACTAACACCAGCATGGCCGTCTCCTTACTGTAGATTGCCGTCTCCTTCCCGCAACATGGCTGCCTCCTTCGGTTAATCCTTGGCCTGACGAGGAAGTAAATTTGTAACGTGAAAAATCGTCTCTTGTTGCTTCTTGTCCTACTAGAATTATCGTTCTTCTTTGCTTCAGAACGGCGGTTTCAGGCCTAGGATAGTCCTATATAGGAGTTTTTAAGGTTTTTTGTCCTATATGCACCTTGTAAACATGCATGCAGCTTAAATTCCTGCACGATTCATTCTCTCTCTTTAATTCATGCGCCGGGAACATGGTTAAAAACAGGCCATAAACGTTGATGCTTTTTGTATAAAAACGTCACTTTATTGCCCATACGAAGCTGTACTTTTTGTTACAATATTTTTTTTGGGAGTATGTTGACTCGACCCCAAAACAAAATATGTTAAGGATTCCGCCAAGCTTTTAGGCCGTACGAAGTCGTGATATCAAACACCAAGCTCTTTTGCCAAGCTAATCCCACCGAGTAATAGTTCGGAGGTTAAATGAAATATATGAAACTTGCTAACTATATACAGTTTTCAAGTATTTCATTTAACGTTTGAAGTCTTAGTCGGTGGGATTAGCTTGGCGAAAGAGCTTGGCGTTTGATATCACTACTTCACACGGCCAAAAAAGCTTGGCGGGAATCCATAACAAGTTTTGTTTTGGGGTAGATAGCACATCTTTTTGGTCCAAATCGATGAAAGGGGCCATTCAAAAACCACGTGGCCGTTATTTATTTAAGCCCCCCTCCCGCCTGTGTGGTCATCTGTGGCCAGATCTTAGACCCCCCCCCCCCCCCACAAAAAAAAAAACCCACGTGGCTCATAGCCACAACCCCTCCCCTCCATGTACTTAAAAAAATTAAACTTGAATGTATTTTCGACAAATGCGGTACCACTTCATATAAAATTTGTGTTATTGTGTCGTACCAAATTTGATGAATTGATAGTGTTCGACGTGAGAAGCCCAACAAAGTGCCCTCATACTCCACTTTCGCTTTTACTAAATGCAGCTATTTGATTCATCGTGTTAAATATTTTCCCCATTTTTTTTTGCGATCTGCAACGCCCGCTAGACTAAACTTCATCAGAGATTTGTAACTGAGACGGAAAGTAGAAAATTGTAACCTAATACGTTCATTAATATTAAAGACAGAAAGCCAAAGGCTCAACAAGACTTAAATAAATACAGATGCAAACCTATTTACGTTGCCTTTTGGACTTATATGTCAGACTGTCTGAGCGGGGAATGTCTCAGCGGTAGGACGTCGGCCTTTGGTTTCACAGGTCGTGGCTTCAATTCCCCGCTCAGGCAGTCTAACATATAAGTCCAAAAGCCAACGTAAATAGGTTTGCATCTGAATTTATTTAACGTTCATTAATACGTAGGCCATCCACTGCATTGAATTATCCCAGTGAAGCACTCGACATTTTAGCCTCACATTATTTAAATGAATTTAGTACGAGTGAGGGAAACGCAGTCTTACGTTGTTGACGATTTCGACGACAAGCCGCGGTATATTTCACCACTATGCGGAAAATTCAGTTCGGTTGACTGGGCCTGAGACGTTAAGGTCAATATAGGAACAATATAAGGCTGAGTGAGATGCTATGCGTACAGACTCTTACGGTAAATCACCAATCCATTGGTGATAAGGCTTTCCCTTCAACGCAGAAGCCACGTGGTTTACTTGGACCCCCCCCCCCTCCCCCCATTGTGGCTACTTGTGGCCGAAAGCCGACCTCCCCCCAACCCCTGGCCGGCCACGTGGTTTTTGAATGGCCCCAAATCCTTTTGTTTTTTTCTGTAGCAATTAAGATGGAAAAGTTAATTTAAATATTTTTGGTAGTATGTTGAACTTTGTTAGTTTGGCAACTTTTAAATGTTCCGTTTTGAAACACTGGAGTAAATTTTTAGCACGCTCTGTAGTGGATTTGCTAAATTGTGCAAATACGGTGTGCTGTTTTTACTTCAACACGGAACTGAGCATCTAAGATGAACTAAGCACAGTACACAGCACCTTTTATACCCATGGCCATGTAGTTAGACAGCTTTAATTCAGTGATAGGGATTTGACGATTCTGAGTTTTTGGTACGTTTATCCCGGATTGAGGATTTTTCTTCAGAAGAGTTGGACGGGAGTTTTCTTCTCAAGTTACCAAGTTCAGGGCGGAAGATTTATTTCGTACTCTCGAAGGTCATCTTATCCCAACAACCGATAGCTCGTGCTAAGGCATTGTCTTTGATGAGAAGGTTTTTTGTTAGGTCAGAACAATGCTATGGACAATGCCAACAATCAGTTTAAGGAATCGAAGGTCAATTCTTCAATCCCTTGACGTCGGAGCAAATTTGACCGTGGAAAAGACACCAGTTTTCATTTCATATCGAGTGAAAGGTTCTTTTTGACCATTTTCCACGTTACATTTTTGGACCATTTTTCACGTTACAAACTTACTTCCGGGTCAGGCCAAGGATTAAACGAAGGAGGCAGCCATGTTGCGGGAAGGAGACAGCAATCTACAGTAAGGAGACGGCCATGCTGGTGTTAGTGACGTCACATTACACCAGAAAAAGCGAACCCAACAGTGTCAGCCAATCAGAAAACTGCAAGGAAGCGTGTCTATAAAATGAACTGTTGGCTTGCTCGATAAACGGAAATTCACACACTAAAAAAAAAATCTAATCTCCGTTTAATATTGCTTGCGTTTTTACTAATGTAAATGCTTTTTTTCGTCAGCTATGAAGAACTCATACTTTTGTTAGTTATGAGTGGAAGACGAAATAAAAACTCAGCAATTTGACAAAAACCAGTTTAGGGCCGGTTCTTAGTTCACCCCCTTTGGGTGCAATGTTAGTTTTGTTGCTCTGAGTGATTACAAATGGTCACTAACTATACTAGATCAGTGCAAAAAATTTCAACGTGATTGATAGAGCGTAGTTTTGAGATATGAATGTTTAAAATTCGAGCTTTCATAAGGCATTGGCCTTATAAAAATAAAAATGAAGGCACATTAAAACAAAATGATGCAATATTAGAAAAAGAACGCAAGCACAAAAAAAAAAGGCAGTGGTGATTGAAAATAAAATAAATTAAAACTTCCCAAACCCACGAAGTTTTGAAAAACCTTTTATGGGTTTAAAATTTCCATGGGCAAAACTCAGAACACGTTAGGTACGCGGGCAAGTTTCAATACGTTTGAATGTTTTCCACACTTCCATACTTTAGAGCAAGGATGGCCAACCTTTCTTTACATACGTGCCAATAAAACAAAAATTAGCTTACAAAACAGGCAGTGCGTGCCACATCAGTTCGACTTCAGTTCTTGCTTCAAGATTCTAATGTTTCGATGTGCGGTTTCGATGTGCGGTTCACATGTGCTTAGCTTCATTTTTGTAACGGCGGATGCTACGACGGAGTAGGTGCTTGTAACATCGCCAGTCGCATGGTGTAACTGGATCGTACTATCAATCACTCAGTGTTGCTTTCGCGTTCTTTTTCGGTTAAACAGCACAACTGCTACTGTCCCGGTGTAGGGAATGGAGCATTGAAGTCCTAATCTAAGACCTGACTAGTGAATAAATAGCGGGTAACACTGCCACCAAGGTGGGAAAAGGCTAGCTAAGTTATATTTGAAGAAAATTGTCTTAAATACTAACTTCCAGCAATTAATGAACTATTAAACCAACGGGCGTTTAAAACTCCTGGTTTTATTTTTAAACAAACATGTTAAAAAGATCGCACTTTACATTTTACCAATTTACAACTTAGTTTAGGTTATTAATGTTACTTGAATTTACATTAAAATTCGCATACAAGAACTTGGGGTTTAGTTCACAAAACAATTTCAAATAGAAACAGTGATTTTAGGCAACGGGGATTTCGCAAAAGAAATTACAAACAGCCTCGGCTGACTTATAAAAGTAAACCTGTTTTACAGTGTTGTTTCAAAAGGGAACACCCAAAAGATCAAACCGTCCCCATCGGAATTCACATTAGAAAAGGGACGTGTGCTCCATGAAGTGCTATGCTTCTGCAAATCAAATTGACCCGACGGCCTTTGTTTACATTATGTTAGAATAATGAAAACGGTGAAATGAAAGCTGGTTTTTAGGAAGGGACCATGAACCCGTATGTTATTGTCGTTAACGTCCGAAAATGCCGTTTGGCTTAACGCACCATAAGTTACATTCAAAGCTACGAGGTTTAGGTTAAGTTAAACTATAAATTTTGACGTATAAGTCCAAAAAATAAACTTTTAAGTTAAGCTAAGTTTCATACGAACCAACTACCTTTGCCCGGCATGGCAACAATCGGACCGCGGCATCTCCACTCCCGACCGACGTAGCTACCTCTAGCTTTGAGATTCCCGAGCTGTGCTAACGAAATTCTCCTGGGTCTGGGTTTTTATGCCTTCTGCCTGGCTGCAGGTAGAGGGAAGGCACGGACCTGTAGGAGAGCAACGGAGGGGTGGAGTGGGGCAGAGGGGGACTCTTGGAGGAGGAGAGACTGACCAAAACCGGCCGAGCTGTCACTACCGGAAGTGGGCATGACGGTGCGGACGGGCAGGGTAGCTGAGCACTCTGAGTGGAGGGGGAATTGAATGCAGTGTTTTGGTTGGACGGGAATTGGTGAGGCTGCATTGACAAAGGGAATTGCCGACTTGGGAGCGTTAGAGGCCTGGCTTGGAAGTGCAAGTGAGTTTTAAACTCATAACAACGTGAATTTAGGCCTATAAAAAATACGACTACGATATTATGTATCGCAACTAGTGAAGGAAGGGGGGGGGGGGCGAAGGGTATTGCTCAGAATAAACATTTGACTTTGGGAAACAGATTGATATTAACAAGGTATGTTTTAATAGCAGGAAAGCTAGTTTGTTTACGTTTTTAAAGGTAGGCTACGGTCGGAGTTTGGATGGAGATGCTATAAAAAATAAACATAAAAATAAACACTGCGTCCGTAAAAATAAACAAACATAAAAGGTTGAGCTCCGGTAGGGTTCATGGCAAGAAGTTAAGTTTACCAAAGTGCTTTTAGTACAAAAATCAAAAGATTAAATAGACCAGCTTAGGTTTAAATATGCTATAACGCATTTAGGTTAGTTTTTAGTTGTTTGCAGAAGCAGACAAGTGATTTTAACGTCGGACATTTTTCATATTTGAAGTAAGTCGTCACCTGTTTTAAGAATAAAAAATATCGTGTGTTTTACATGTATGTGAGGTTAAGTACCATCAAAGTGGAAGCCCCTCCTAAAACACAGCTAAGCGAGTGTTGTTGGCTTTATGCCTGAAAGAATAAGATACAATATTTACAATTTTGGCGATTTTGAAGTGGGATCGCCAAAAACGTTGTTCTTCTTGTTTTGAAGAGGTCTGCCCTCAGGTTTTTGGCTCGGCGGTGTTGAGGTGTCCTCACCACGAATGTCTAATACAAGACCACGTTTACATTTTGATATATGCTTTGCTATTATGTACCGGTAGGCAATTCCGTGTGGTCAAATGGTTAGTATTCATGTGCGACTATTCTTGGTCACAATGGTAGCTGGATCCAAGCATCACTAATAACGCAAATGCCAACTTTTTCATGGCGGTAAATTTGAGTTCTGCTTCTGTCTCTCTTGTTCAATTTCTTTTTATTCATCGTTCGATTCTTGAACAACGCATTCTGTATATAACCCATTCTACTAGTGCCGGCGTTGCTCGTGAATCACCCATATATTTCAAGCTATAAGCTACCAGCGTCGGACTGGGTATCAAAGGGCGCTTGTGCCATTTGAAGACATGATGGGGGAGGGGCGCCATACGTTTTACCAAGAACTAAAGTCTTAAACGGGACTCGAGAACGGTGCAAGCTCCCCAAGCGTTGTCCAGGGAAGAGCCCTTATGAGCCTTTGCTTATTTTAATATTCTGATGACTTCGAAGTGTATTCTTCAACACATTTATCATATTTCAAGGAATGAACTTCTTTCCTTTATTGCGTGGGTTTTTTTTTTTAGGGGGGAGGGGAGTAGGGAGGAGGGGCGAGGGAGGAGTTTACCAAATAATGCAAGTAAAGAAAGGGGGAAAGAGAGAGAAGGAAATTTGTGCTTGAAAGGAAAGCTCACCAGCTGAAAAGCATTCATTTTTCTTCCGGGAGGGGTAAAGAAAAGCCCAAGGGTCTCCTAAAGTCTGGCCACCAAAGGGCGTCTGTGCAATGGCACAACGGCACTATGACCAGGCCGAGCCTGTCTCCTACTGTTCGTAACGAGAAAGGGAGGAAAGCAAGTCAAAGCTGCCTTGTAACTTCTTATACATGCGTTTATTTTGTAAGGGAAAAATTTGCCCTCATGCGCTAGTTTTTTCAAAAGGATAGCGTGCCACTAGAAAGGCCCTTGTGTGCCAGCTTTGGCACGCGTGCCATTAGAGACTGAAATCACGAAAGTCCTGTGACCAACCCATGTTTCTATTATACCCGTCATACAATGCAGCCAAGAGGGGAAAAAAACCAGCAGAAAGAAAAGGTGTACTTAATGACGAATTAGAAAGTATTGACATGCAAATCGAAGCCCAAACAGTGGCACTATCTATTATTGTTGCTGACGAACTTACAGCCCAAGGAAACGAAATATTGCTGGAAATAACAACAAAAAGAACATTGTCAGGAGTGAATTACAGTATTAGGGGCCCAGACAAAGATAAGCGTGGGGCTAGACGCTAGACAAACTGTGATAAAGCAAACCCTTCTGGAGCTGTCACAGAAAACTGCAAGAAACTGCACTGCTCGAATCGATCGCTGGACTTCAGTATAGGGACTTCAGTAAGAATAATCGAACTATTCTAGTAGCTGGTTCCCTCCGAAGTTTTCCTCATGATGCGAGTAACGTCCACTTCTGGTAAGCACTTTTACGAAGCTGAGTAAGTGAGCAAATCATGCACCAAACCACAGCCACCTACAGTACAGGCCGGATCAGCTTTGCCTTCCACAATACTCCGCTAGAAGGCGCGACAAATACCGGCGCGACAAGTTTGCCAAGTGACGTCATCGGTTGACAGAATTTGGAACCCTCGTCGGTTAGTTTTAAATTTCGCCGCTTGGTGTAGAGATGGCAGCACCTAGCAAACTTGCGCTTCCTTCTATGTCAATGGTTGATTTTCCGCGCGTAATTTGTCTTGATCTGATCCGGCATTTACTGTAGGTGGCTGTGACCAAACACAATATTTCAGTGTGCTGCACAACAGCTGGTATTAATGAAAATAGAAGGTAGTTTTGTCGTAAAATTGTCATAAAATTTAAATCAAATTTGTCATAATGTTTATTTTTTTAATTTGCAATTTAGGCGTGGGAGCCCAGGAACATCTTCTAGCAGTGATCAGACGACGGTAGAATAAATAGCTGCTCGCAGCGAGAATTCAAAATCCAACATGGCGTCCATTTCGGGGTTGACGAATCGAAAAAAAACCATCGAATGCCGGCATTCAGAAATCAGTCCGCCGTCTAGTATTGTCATAAATTGACGCTGTCGTGTTGCACGCATTGTACGCCATGTCGCGAGGCATGAACGAGGAGAAGAGTTGCGTCCGTGTTGTTGCCATGGCTACTACGTATAAATAACTTGAAAGCCGAATTTTCCGGTAAAGGCGAGAATCAGCCAGCAGATTTAGTATTGACCAAGTAAAAGCCAGTGAGCGAGAAAATTGCCGTTACATAAACGCGCCTTAAACCCGCCCTCGCGAGCGCTCGTGGCCACAGGGAGCCGTCACAAAATACTCTTGGTGTGCCGGCCTTTTTTTTTTTTTAAACTCACCTCTCTATGTACATAAAACGCTGAGTTTAAAAAAAAAAAAAGGCCGGCACACCAAAAGTATTTTGTGACGGCTCCCTGTGCTCGTGGCAGGCAGGAAGGTATGCAGAAACGGCAACGGGACTGCAGTGGATAGTTGGCATGATATGCTGTTGATATCTTAAAGACGCCGGTTCACCCTTTCGATAGCGTTACCCGTATTCTAAACACAGCATCCGCGTTCCAGATTCTTCGTCATCCAATTGGCTGATGTGGGTCACGTGATCTCGTTTTAGTTGTGAAAATTCATTCGCGGCGCTGCTGCGAAGTGTTGTTCCTTTTTTAAATTCACCGCTATTTTCTTTATATTGCTCGAAGATCCTACGGCGCTGCATCTAGGAGTTGAAAAGGTGAAAAGGCGCTTTTAAAGTTATTTTACTCTTAAATTAACCCGAAAATAAAACCGAAATTGCTTGCCGTTTTTATCCATGCGACCACATACTTGAACAGTTTCCATTCAGAAAGACAAAAAAAATGGAAGTTTTTTTTTTCAATTTATGGAAACCCGTTCGCCAGTTTTCAAAGACTTTCAATATTTTCAGGCTTCTGCGAACCTTGTTATAGAGCAGTGACATTTGCCGCCATATTGGCATCAGTATGGGTTTTGGAGGGCATAACTACAAGGTGCACTACATAAAAATGGAGGGAAAAACAACGGAAGAGCGGATTTCTTAGGCTTAAAATAACGTTGTTTTCTCCAACAACAAAAATCGAGCGTTTTAGGTCTAAGAAATCACTCTTCACAGCGTCGGCTTCAGTATGACGCCCTTCTGGTTCTCTCTGCAGTGCCCCTTGCAGCTAACCCATTGGCTCCACCAAAGAGTTATATACAATAATACTACGTCGTGTCACTGCTCTACTTCCGTTTCCAACACGACGTGACCGAGGTTCAAACCAACTTGTTCCGGATCACAACTTTAGACGACAGGGCTGTCTGACTTACATGCTCTTCGGTTTGTTGGTTCGAGCCCCATCAAATGAAACGTAAAAACTTGCTAATCGTGGCACTGTCTTTGTGCTAACATTTACAGTTGCTTAGGTGATTTAAGACGTAAACAATCGGGCTGCTCGCGGCTGCGTGGCGTTGCAGGGTGGTGTACGAAAGACGTAAAAATCGAACCATAAACGCAACACCAACCATACGATTCCAGCAGTTTTGACCTTATAGGCACGTAGCAACGCACTGCTTCGTACAAAATTTTCTTCTCTTTGGTTAGGGATTTAAACTTGTTCTTACAAACAATACACATTTTCAACTCTTAAAGGTGCCTTTTCACCTCTTCAACTCCTAGATGCAGCACTATAAAATCTTCGAGCCATATAAAGAAAATAGCAGTAAATAAAAAAAATGGAACAACACTATTCACAGTAGCGCCGCGATTTTCATAACTAAAACGAGATCACGTGACCCACATCAGCTTATTGGATGACGGAGAATCTGCCTATTGGATGCTGCGTTTACAATATGGGCAACGCTTTCGAAACGGTGAACAGGCGCCTTTAAATACAAAAGGAGCCGTTAAAATCCGTTGTACAGCATTTTATACAATGAAAAGAAAGAATTTGAGATTTCATCAATTTTAGTACCATTTCTTGCCACTCGGTGCCAGTGCTAGCAAAACGTGTTAACTGAATTAACTTGTAGGCGTATGTTTTTTTTTTATGTTTGTTTGAGACCCCAAAAAACAAGAACATTTGATCAAAAAAGGCAAAATTATAATATCTGAAAAATGCACGAGATATTAAAACTGCAGCTAGGTTAACACACTTTGCTAACAACGACATCTTGTGGCAAGAAATTTATACTAAAATTGGTAAATCTCAAATTTTTTTTTATTATATATCAAGCGGCTGCAGCGACTACCTAGTCACAACCGGTCTTCTGTACACTTCCGCCACTTTCATCACTCTTTCAAAATGTTGAGGCGCACACCTCTATCACGCACTACAACAGCGATCTGTTATATATAATGTAAAAGTGGTAACCATCGCAATTGCCGGTTAAAAACGTGTTAGTACTTAGGCCTAGTTTTAGATTTTAGGCGTAATAAGTGTCAGTTTTAGGCCTACTTTTTACCTGCCGTTTTAATTTCGTAAGGAGCAGCAAACGGAAAGTTTAGTTCGAGAGTCGGCCATGCAACACGGTGTTGAGACTATTTTAAACCATGCTAATATGTGTCGTTAACGAAATCCGTTTGTGTTTTTATGGTTATGTGTCTTCCTGTAGTGGTTAAATGCGACGACCAAATGTTATTATAATCTTTTAATTTGCCGTGTTTTTTTGAGCCACTTGACTACCACTGAAAAAAAGCGACGGACGGACGTACAAAGTCGTTGCTATAGTTTTCCGAGCCTTTTCGGCTGTACAGAAGACAAAAATACTGTATCAACAGATTTTAATTGTTCTTTTTTAATTAGGAGTTTAAAATTCTGTTATTGTAACGAACAAGTATGAATAACTCATTTGCCTATAAAGATAATCGGATGTTCTGTATGTAGTACTCCAGAATTACGCCCGCCATTCGAAAACAAACCCTCGGTCTGTTTCTTGAATCCTAGTTTTGCAACCCGATCTGGTGAACCCATCTAGGTCACGTGGCTTCACGGCAGAAAATAGACAGGCGCTCCTCGGTCTCATTCCGCGCGAGGTAAG
>JAHWFP010233242.1:25732-46287 GCA_023313725.1 Lithobius niger | reverse complement strand
GGGGGGGGGGACATCATGCACATAGACTATATAGGCTAGAAATTTAAAACTAGTGCACATCTAAGTCATCGTGGATTTTGTATCTTGCTTCTCAGCAGGCCTTCATAGCCAGTCTTTCCACTTGGCACTCAGTCAACCCTCGCCAATGTCGGTCGCCACTCGCCATTTGGCGAATAGAAATCAGTCGTTGGCGACTTGGAACTTAGCCTTACTCGCCAAAATGGCGACAAGCAATAGACAATGAGACTGAAAGAGCCATATCTCGGGAACCGTACAAGTTCGAGACGAGCGGTTTGCGGCATTATGCAAAGATTTTTAAGGGCT
The DNA here is from genome assembly GCA_023313725.1 of Lithobius niger. NCBI lineage: Eukaryota > Metazoa > Arthropoda > Chilopoda > Lithobiomorpha > Lithobiidae > Lithobius > Lithobius niger. Next base: position 45,963 of record JAHWFP010233242.1, on the reverse strand, counting down.
ACGTTACAGATTTTTCTGCATTGATACTGGGGTTAAAGAAAATTTTACAATTTCGGAAATGCATAAATTAGAAAAACTATGCATGGCACAGGATGTATTTGGTATGTGGCGAGTAGAAATTGTGAAATGGCGAGTGTTTTCTATGGTCTACTGGCCAAGTGGCGACTGATACTGGATTGACATTCGAGAGGGTTGCACTCAGTGGACTAAATTGTTGCGTAGCAGTCGAAAAGTGGAAGCCTGAAGAAGAAGACGGACTAACTAGGTATTTTTCACATGAAATCTCCGAAAATTTGCCGTACTGCAAGGTGCATGAAGAACTTGACACTTTTTGGTATGGAAAATACTGTAAATAAACTGGTGGTTTATGAATATGGGTAGCTGGATCCATGAAAAATTTCTGGTAAAACTATATTTTACATACTGTAACCATGAGAAAAACTAATCGAACTAATCATTGATATTTTCTGTTAGGTGAATTGTGTCAATATACTACTGTACTTGTGCAAAAGTCTGTGTTGTATTTGCTCTCAAATGGATAGCATTTGGTGGCTTTACTATAATTACATTTGTGTTGATGTAACACATTTAAACAAGATTCGCCATTGAAGCTGCCTTGTAGGCTTCTTCCTGGCCTTACATTGGTGTTGTTTGGTGTCGATGCGAGATCTCACCACATGCTTGGTTGTGATAGCCAATGACTGACGTGTTCCCTGTGTACTGACATACATAACTTCAGCACAAGCAAAATATACGTAAAGACTTAAGTACCTTCATGTTAACATGCTACATTGGTCATTGTCATCAGTTTTAGGCATTAGAAACATCAACAATCCACGATTTTACTACCACATTATGTTTTATGACAGGTGCCAATTGTCAATTTAAGGATGCAGATTTCCAGTCCACAGAAATTTGTTGAAATAGTTTGTGAAATCATAATTATGTTTGACTCAATGTAGACTGGAACTTAGTCGGTTATCGGCTAATGTATTTTCAACATCGATCAGATATCATAATCTGCATTTTAGCACATCTGCGCTCCTTTTACTGTAGTAGGCTAACCTACAAAATGGATATTGCTAATTAATTGGACAGCTTATTGTTTGGCATCAAAGTAATAGTAACTCTCTTAATGACAATCCAGTAGCAGTCGCCACTTGGTCAGTAGACCATAGAAAGCACTCGCCAAATAGGCTACCAAAAACATGTTGCATAATGCACGGTTTCTCTAATTTATGTATTTATGAAAGTACAATTTTCTTCCACACCAGTATTAATGCAGAAAAAGCTGTTATGTAGCCTAGCCCTTGTAAATCTGAGCATAACGCCGCAAACCGTTTGTCTCTAGCTTCTGCGGTTCCCGAGATATCCATCGTTGAGTGGCATTGTCTATTGCTAGTCGCCGATTTGGCGAGTAAGGCTAAATTCCAAGTCACTGACTGTTGATTTCCACACAGCGAATGGCGACCGACATTGTAGAGGGTTACCATGTATCCTTAAAATTTTGAGTCCAGCAGCAAAATTTGAATTATAAAACAAATTTAGTCCAGATTTGTACCACTAGGCCGATAATGAGCTATCCAATGGGGCGACAAATTGGACGTAAGCATTTTTTTTTTGTTGGTACATTTATGAACTGTTTGATTTTCTAATTTCGATCCCTATTTAGTTTAGTTCTGTGTAGTAAACAGGGTTTGCGTTTGCTCAACAACTTATGTCAACTAAATAAAAAATTTAGAAAAGATACAAGAGAGATGAGAATATCAAAAGAAGTTATACGTAAGGTAAAAAAAAGGGATCTCTCCAATCCTGCCCGGCAAACGAGCTTCACCAATTGAGGTTAACTCATAATTCAACCCTACTCGCCAAACACAGGATAGTCGATTAGCACTAGAGAATGACACTCAAATAGAGATATCTTGGGAACCGTACAAGCTAGACACGAATTATTTGTGGCATTACACTCAGGTTTATAAGGGCTTATAAACCTTATACAATGTTTTTTTTCCCTGCAAAAAGGGAATTAAAGAAAATTGTGCAGTTTTGTAAATGCATAAATTAGAAAAATCATGCATAGTGCAAGATGTGTTTTGAATGTGAAGAGTATAAATTATTTATGAAGAGTGCTTTCTTGGCAAACGTGCTAGGCTAAGTCTACCGAAGTATTTGGTAGCCTATCAAGAATGTAAAATTGTCTGCTTGGAATGCAACACTTTCTGATTAGTCCATGCTGTTAGTGCAAAACATTTCAGTTCCGGCAACAAGCTACATATTGTACATGGAAGCTGTTCACATGTTGTAGTTTACAAATCCGCCGGGAGACACTCCCGGAAGTGACACATACAGCCGTGATGACGTCATCAAAATGGCCACCAAGCAATGTACTAAGTCTACTATCTCCGGAACTAATTGATCAATCCTATCGTGCGACCTATTGTTGGAAAGATAATTTAATTTGCTAAAAAAAATTCCGGAACAATATATGCCATAAATCTAGTTTTGGTTTAATCTGAAGAAAAATATAATATGACTGCTGTGCGATATACTAATTCCCAATTATCTCTGGAACTAATCGATCAATCTTTTCGTGTGGACTATCGTTGGAAAGGTAATTTAATTTGCTAAAAGAAATGCCGGAACAATGTACGCTGTAAATCTACTAGTTTCTAAGTAATTTGAAGGAAAGCACATTATGACGTCCTCAAAGTGGCGACCATACAATACACTAAATCTCGTGTATCTCCGGAACTAATTGATCAATCTTATCTTGCGACCTATCGTTGAAAAGATAATTTAATCTTCTAAAGGAAATGCCTGAACAATGTATCCCGTAAATAATTTAGTTTTTGTTTAATATGAAGGGAAAAGGTAACGTGTTTGTAATCATTGCCGCTTTATACGTGGTTCTTTTGGAAACTGTAAATTATTAAAGCTGTGTCGTATTGTTCACAGTGCGTCACTTGAGCAGTGGCCTTTACAGGCACATGGTAGTGTACCGGAAAGTAATTGTTTAATATGACAGCTCATACCTCTCTTAGTACACTTGCAAGGCTATAGAGGCTACTGAATTACCCCAACAGTTGTCATCCATCCCAGAATATCAATTCAGCTGATTTTTGTTACCTACCCTTTAATGGCTGCCTGTATTGTTAAGTCATCACCCTGATTCTGATAACCTCATTCTGCAGATTATGATGGCCTGCGATGCTAACCTTGTGTGCGTACCTACTTTGTTTTACGTGCGATCCGCCGATGACTTCAGAATGCTGTCGGCCCTTCCTGGTGTTGCAACAAAGGCTTGAACAAAGTTTTCAGTCTAGCCACTACCTGCTAACTCACAACCAATCTTTCAAATTACAGCCATTTCTATCTGCAGTTTTGCGATGGTTGATCGGCCTTAAACTGGTGTCTGTGATGAATTGATCTACTTATCCTAATGTTCATGGCACGGCGAACCATGGATAAGGAATTCACATCATACATTGGGAGCAGAATTGATGTGCATTTATCTTTCAAACCTTCATGGATGTTTTGACGGGAATGGAAGGCTACCCAGGATAACACTTTACCTTTGTGGTCAGCCTTGCTTCTGGTGGATTAGACCAATCCGTCATTTCCACAGGTGTATCAATGGTTTTTTCTTCGACCATTGGTAACGGTGCACTACATGAACGTTTGGTCGTATGAGGAAGACTTGTGGAGGACTCGGGCAAGCTTATTCTGCTTTATTTATTATTTGATTGTCCTAGGTTGAGACTGGTTGTCAAAGACATACCTACTGGTCGGTGAAAGATGAGACATGCCTGTTACATGTAATGAGTTCGCTGATATACTGAAGGCTGTGTATGTTCTATATTAATTGCGTGCAGCACAAGTGAATACATTATAGATAAAAAAAAAACGCAGAATAAAGCCAACTTAAATTACACATATAAGTGGCAATAATTGTGTGTAGATTTTGTTTTTCTTCAAATTAAACAAAAGAGACTTACGGCATACATTGTCCTTGCAGTTCTTTTGGCAAATTAAATTATATTTCCAACAATAGGTCGCAGGATAAGAGGGATATATTCGTTTCGGAAATACCGCAAATTCGTATATTGCATGGTAGTCATTTTTATGACGTTATAATATGTTTGTCTGTATATTAAACAAAAGCATATATATATACAGCAAACAATGCTCTGGCAATTCTTTTAACAACTTAAATTATCTTTCCAATGATAGGTTACACCATAAAATTGATCTATTAGTTCCAGAGATACACGATATTTTGTATATCTCATGGTGGCAATTTTGAGGACGTCATAACATGTTTTCCTTCAAATTACGCAGAAACTAATAGATTTACGGCATATATTGTTCAGGTATTTCTTTTAACAAATTAAATTACATTTCCAACGATTGTTCGCACGAAAAGATTGATCGATTAGTTCCGCATATAATTGAGAATTAACATATCACACAGCAGTCATATTATGTTTTTCTTCAAATTAAACCAAAACTAACAAATTTATGGCATATATTGTTCAGGCATTTCTTTTAGCAAATTACATTATCTTTCCAACAATAGGTCCCACGTTAGGATTGATCGAATAGTTCCGGAGATAATAGAGATTTAGTACATCGCGTGGTGGCCATTTTTATGACGTCATCACGGATTACGTCGTCACTTCCGGGAGTGTCTCCCGGTGGATTTGGAAACTACAATGTGTGTACAGCTTCCATGTGCAATATGCAGCTTGTTGCCGGAATTGAAATGTTTTGCCACTTTTTGTCGCTAACAGCACGTACTAGATGAAAAGTGTTTTTTTTTTGCCACTTTTTGTCGCTAACAGCACGTACTAGATGAAAAGTGTTTTTTTTTTAAGTGTAAGTGAGCAAAAAACGACAATTTGTTGGATTTTGTCTGATGATGGCTATTTTGTTGGGTATCCTAGATACCAGGACAAGGTAGAGTTTGCATGTATGGCTTTCTAAGGTCTACTGATGCTGCCAAAGTGGCGACTGCAACTGGGTTGACATTAGAGTGAGTTAATTCGCTTATTGGTTGCTGGCTAGCTTAGGTTATTTCAAAACTAGATTACTATGATTTTAGGCTGGGCAGTCAGCCAGGTTCTTTTTGTTGGTATTTTAGACAGTTTTGTCGGGATGACTATTTGCTATGGATGTAGGCTAGTCAGTGTGGTTTGATAACTTCTAGTGTGCTCAAAATGGTGTGGATTTGGCTAGAAGTAGACGGCAAAAGTGAGCTACATGTTGCCAAGTCCGATAATTCCCCTCCTCCTCCCCTCCTAATTTTTATAAACGATTGATTAGGCTACAGTGTAGCCTAAAGTTTATGTTAGGCCTAGTCTAAAGAAAGCTGTTGGTAAGGATGGGCGATAATTGCAATATTGTAAAGTTTGATTGTACTATCTGTGTGATTTGCTGTCACAATGCTTTCATGTTCCATGAGTATTGTAAACGTAAATTACTAATGAAGTAAGGACAAAGATCTGTGGAGCTTAAAAACTATGAAAGCTGGTAAATAAAATCACTTTTTTTGTATTTTGTATGCAGCTTATTTTGTCGGTACAGTAGGCCTAGTCGGAATGTGAACCACACACACACACACACTATCTGCATGACACAGTCAAAAGGCTACAATGATGCAGTGTTATGTCACGTGAAGAAGTCTCCATGTCATTGAACAAATTTAATTAGGCCTAGGAACTGTTTTTAAAAAGCACCCTTCTGTTGCTGATTGATGTCATATAGCACAGTCATAATAGCACAGTCTGTCCGTTTGAAGTAAGTTGATTTACTCTGTATAAGAACAGTCTGCAAAGTCCCTGCCATGGAATCTATTATGGTCTACTCTAGACATTTTCTTAGCCATACCCTAGTTGATGGTTTCTCAGTTTGAATTTTCTGGTTGGTCCCTCTTCTTTCTATGCTTCTTTGTTTTGACAAAATATCTAGTTAGGTTTTACCCAGTTTATCTATTAGTGTGTGTCATGTAATGAAAGAGTTCAAAGAAATATACTGAACGAACTCGTTATCAGCCAAGTCCAACTGGTAGCATTAAAACAATAACAGAATTTTTATAAAACAGCACTCGGATTTATTATTTCTTGGCAGTTACATACGAATGATATTTGCTTTTTTTTCAAAAATGATTTTCCATCAGATGGTCTGCCTTCTACTATACGCTCTATGTGTTACTTTGTTTTACCCGTGCAACTGGCAAGTCTGCTTTGCTTTGGATTTGCTTTGCGACTAATCGGGGAGGTCGACATTGTTGGACTCTGCTGTAGAACTATAGGGTTCCATGCTTCGCACAGGAAGGGTAAACATCCTGAAACCTCCACTCACTGCAGGAAACGAAAAATTTAAAACTTGGTTTGTGTGTTAGTTACATTCGTGAAGACAAGCGCAACTGAGAGCCAGTGGCGGATTCAGGGGGGTGCACTGGGTGCGAGCGCACCCCCCTTCAACACTAAAATTAATATTTTTTTAATGTTGTTTTCAACCTACGAGTGGAGATAAAAAATTTAGCCCAACGCATTTTTGTGTTGACCTTCAAAATTGTTTACTTACCCACAAATGAAAAAAGGAAGAAGTGATGAAAGTTTTTCACCTTTGCCTTAGGGGGGGGGGGGCCACTTTTTTCAGCAAGGCCCATAGGGACTAGACAAAGTCTGTGTGTGGTCATTAGTCCCTTTGTCGGTAGTTGGGGGCGGGGGGATTCTGAATGAATCTTTTGACAAAAGGGGTTGTTTTAGGCCTAAACAAGCAGCACCCCTCTTCAGAAAATCCTAGATCCGCCACTGCTGAGAGCATATTCTGGCTAAATGTATGTTAATAGCCACTTGACAACTGCTGGACACAAAAAAAAAACCCCACCAAAGGAGGGAGGGAGGGGATAGTCTCACATCAAGACGGGGAAGAGCTGTGATGAAAAGAGACTTGTACTCTAATTTAGAAAAAAAGTGTATGCCCGTTTCGCCAAATCCTAAACCACTTGTAGGGAGTGCAGAATTTTAATCAGCATTTTTATTTTCGGCGAAAGGGGCGTACTCTTTTTGCCGAATATTTTTTTCCAAATTGCTTGTCTTGCTCGTGCTACCATGTTTGCTGCTTCTAAACAGATAACATCAGAATCCATAACTAATCACAAAACTTCTCTGTTAAATTATTCACGAATATTTTGATTCGGCGAAACTGGAATTCCCCTTCTGTGAAATTTTAAGCAGGGTTTAATTTTTGGCGTAAGGGGATCCAAAACAGGATTCGGCGAAGTGGGCGTCATAAAACATATCAAAAGGTGACATTGTTTTGCGTGGTCAGTGTGAAACAAAACAATAAAAAAACGTTAAAAAAATTTGTTTGGTGTGCACCGTCACCTTTTAAATTTAACAGAGCTTTAAAATTAAACACTTAGTAGCCCACCAGACCAGTACACGCCTGACATTTATATGAACTAACCCTACGACAACAACTTAAAGCATGATTCGCAAACTATGAGAAGGTAAATGTAATTACAGAAGAGGCTGAAAATTATTTCTTAACTTTTTTGGCACAATGACTTCCAGCGGCAATGCGCGTTGGGACTTAGTTTTTACCGTGTCTGTAGTATGTATCCCATAGAATATAAAATCAAATTAAGGATTAATGTATGTGGTGTATATTTTATTACAACGGATATTGGGAGAACTTTTAATGTAAAAGGCACTGTGTGAAAAGCGGTCAATTCCATACGAGGATTTTCTGTGGGCAGAAAGTTTATTTTTTTTTTGTATGGCAGACTTGTTTTCATTTAATGTATAAACTACCCTAAAATTGTGCAGAGAGAAGCTCAGGGACGGGCACACAGGTTCTCTATCTCTAGCCCCTGCCTTCATGGCAAAGGCCCCTTTTTCTGAAAAAAATTTCCTTTTTCAGTGAAGCCGTGGTGTAAAAGAGCCTAAAAAAGGATAGTAACGGTTAAGAAACTGGTGCAAAGGGGGCAGAAATGGTTCAAGTCCCCCAAAAGAGCGGTAAAAAGGGGTTAAGACACCAAAAAAAAAAGGTCTCCAGAAAGAAGTTTGCCCTTGCCCTCTTGGGGGCCTGTGCACGTCCATGGAAAAGCTAATAAAAAAAATTAGGCAAACCACAGTTTAAAAATAAGGGTATTGGTTGTAGCATATAGGCTGTCGTCGTACTTAAGTTTTTTTCTGTATCTTATAATATCTGTTACTTATTTTTGTCCATTATTGTTGTAACAAGATTATAAATTTTAATGTACCCTGTGTAGCAGCATAAGGCTACTTCATAAAGGAAATTGTTTTTGAAGCCCCACCCGTTCCGCACAGATTTTTTATTTGTTGCATTAGACACAGTTGAGAATCATAAATCATATTCAAAATCCAAAATTAGCTCTATAGTTAGACTAAAAACTTGTAATGTAGGCCTAGCCACTGAAAAAGTCAACATTTTCTATTTGAAAATTAGTACCGTATCCAATTTTTCCGACTCAAAAGTCGGGTTTTGAACCCAGAAACATCCATACAGGGTGGACTACAAAAACTGCTGGATATTATTACTATTTTTATTTTCGTAAGCAGCCTACAGGGTGCAGAATAGGCTATGGCCGAACGCCAGAACGAGGTTTGTGGGAAATTTCGGAGTACCCTACTGTAGAAATTTGCTGATATATGGCTTGCCTATAAAGTGAAAGGCCATGGAAATTTGTGAAATCTGTAGAAATGTTTTGTGGGAAATTTTGCCCAGTAAGAATTGTCTGCATCCCTGGCAGCCTAAAGGCTTTACGGTTCGTGAAAGTTTATAGGCGTGTTACCTGTTGTATTTTGTCTATTCAAATTTTGTGTGTGCTTTCTTTATCTGCTGTTAGTGCCAAACTTTATCTTGGTATGTAGGGTATTGTTGTTTTTTGTGTCTAATTCAATGCATCGTCTCGTCTGCCGTGCCTGTAGCATTGGATATCCGTATAGTAGGCTGCTTACCTTGGTCCACAGTTTGGGCGTCGGGTTGCATCGCATTGCATTTCTGCTGTCTAATTAGAAGGTTTGATAATTTTTGGCGCAGGCTATGCCTACTTCAATTCTGTAGGCCTAGGGCGTACTTTAAATTATCAATAATTTGTGTAGGCCCTAGTATTATTTTTGAACAACATTTTTTCACCACGACGAACCTTTTTTTTAACAAAATAAATCTGCTTACTACCGATGGCCCACTCGCAACATACTTTCCTGACATTGTGCGTAATGCCATTGATAATAGACTTATGAAGCAATTTCGCAATTTAAGTATTACGGAAGGTGTATTCGCGACAGCATTTCACTAGTAAACACAGCCAAAAAAAAACTAAAGCATTAAAATTTCTTAATTCGATTCATGCTTCGCTTAACTTCACCATGGAAGAATCCTAGACAGCATTACATTTCGTGGGTGTTACCGTAATTATTAACCAGAATAACAAGGTCAAATTCATCTGTTACAAATCACACATTGACCCACAGTAAAAGCGAAATGTCATAATCAGCGAGAAAAAAGAATATTACAGGTTTATACAGATAAGGACAATACAGGGAAAAAGTTCTATACTGGAAAACACTTGAAAGTACTAGAAATTTATTTTTGATTCTGGAAAATACTTGAATATTTAATTCTAGGTAAACTAACGGTTTCTCCTGCAATTAAAAAAAAATTGTTGTAATTGCTTAGTGTAGGTTTAGTTTTACAAGTTTTATTTCACTTTATTTAATTAGGTTGGCGCCGTTGTTCAACTTTCGTTTTCACCCGCACTCTTGAAAGGCAGAGCACTTCCGCTTCCGGAAATATCATTGCATCCTGCCCGCCATTCCTCACTGCTTATGTTGTCCATACCTCTTTGTAGCTGAGATAGGCCTAATTCGACATTGTGCTGATCTTGCACGAACGGGGGAAAATGTCCGTACCTTTGTGTGTAAAGTTTTACTTTCTACTGGAAGGTCGATAAACTGCTTAATGCTTATTATAATCGATTATAATATACTCGAAATACACTGGAAAACGGAGAAAAAAATATACAGGAAAATGCTTTAAAAAAAAGTTGCTGCACTGTACGAAACTACGAACAACTCTGTATTAGCGCTTACTATGGTGAATGGTGAAGGTGATGCTTTTATTGGCAATGCCCACTGCCAATACAAGCCTTGAATCGGAAATCCAGTACACCTTGTAAAAAAGTACCATTTAAAAAAAAACAGCTACCCATTCTAACAGGTTTCAAAATTAATAAAAGAAGCATTATAGCCTATGCAGAGAAAATGGTAACAGAAAAAAAAATGCTAATATTTCTTTACTGTTCCATACTTTTTAAAGCATTACAGAGCTCATCAGAAAAACTGGGTGTAAATAAAATTAGACTGGTAAAAAAAAAAAACTAGAAATTGGTAGTATTGCTTTTCTGCGAGGTTATGGTCATTTTCATCCTCGAGCTTTCTGCTTGCACTAGGCAGAAGTAGTCAGACCTTGAGGGAGTGTGTGATATAGACACATCGAAGTACGCCGTGACTCAGTTTTGTTCCCAGGTTGTCTTTTACAGTATACATTTTTACTGATGAGGTTTGGTTTTAAACCAAAAATGTTTAGTTTTGGGGTGGTAGTGTTAGTGGCAGCACGAATGAATCCGAGTGGCTATCCTCATGAAGTTTGACTTTAACGATTGCTTTGTCAAGTGTTGGATTTTTTGTAACTAATTGAACTCCTTTGTCAGTGGTGAATGTGCATTTTTTGACAAAGGTATTGATGATGCATTTTACCTGTTCTCAAGCAAAGTTGATGAGATTGTAGTGAATTCTGTAAACTTTTTTGAGTTTTGGATGTTTTCTAATATTGCTTGGTCTAAGTCAGGTGTTTTGATGACTGCTAGGCTGTATCTGCTTAAAGAATTGTAGGCCTATTTTTTCTTCGTGACTGAGATTTGTTTGCTTTTTGCGATTGGCTCTTTGCATGATTGGCTGCATTCTTGCCCCGATTTTGTGGGCGTTGGGTAGGTTGTAAATGGACTTTTCTACAGCTAATTTTAGAAGGTGGTTTGAAATAGCTGGAGTTAAGATGAATTCAGGACCTTATTCTAAATGAGTATGCTTCCTTGGTTGTGGTTTTATTGGTACGGTTATGTTCATAATTAAGGGGACGGAGTGTGGTTTAGGGGACTGCACTTATTACTTATTAGGATATTGTTGGAGAAAAAGGATGCAGTTTTTTGTGATACTGGCTTGCTTTTTGGAATTGCTTTTCTGCATTTTCTTGCTATTTTTCTTCATTGAAGTGAGTTCACATGCAAGTGGTTTTAATGTGCTGATTCGTAGATTGTAGCCTACTGCTTGCATGTGACAGAGAATTTTAGGTGAGTGCTGTGTGTGAGACGGCTTGAAGGCCCCACTTTCCAAACGTTTTAATCTACCTTAAAGCGGCTTTGTTGGCCGATTTCCTAATAAGTTGAAAGTTCCATACCTTCCCGTGGTGTAAGTAGACATTGTTTCCTTCCTCACAGTTATTACGAATTAAACACTTACATGCATGACTTTTCTAAAGCTACTGCTTTTATGTTCGAATACTACGGTTGGCCGTTTGTGGGGCTGCTTCCAATGTGTAGTGGTTGGAAGGGGAATTTTCACTTTTTGTCTGGTATTGCATATTTTACCCGACCTTGGTAGGTTTTCCAGGATGAGATGTGTTTGTTTGTAGGGCCCTTTAAGGTTTGTTGTGAATATTTTTTATTGAGTTCAATAGCTGAAGTTCTAAGGCATCATATTTCATAGGTTTCTCTTAAGGTAACTGAAGTTTCTTTAAATTTTGTCAATTGCCCTGTGTTTATATGGTATACTGCAGTTCTGTTGATGAATTCTGGCCATTATCATGGGTAATAATTGGAAGGTTCTTCTATTCTTCGTCTCCTGTTTTTCCTCTCCCATTACTAGAATCATCCTTTTGAAATGTCTAGTAACGTTCAAAATTAAGCCAATTTATCTATGCGAGCGGTTTTCTGAAGTAACAAAGCTTCGAAAATTATTAGCAAAAAAAATCTGTAATGTTGTTACACTTGAGCCTGGTTCACTGAACTCTACCCTGAGGCTACCATCCTATTTGACTGTCATGGTATACAGGTTTCCTACATAGTTTTCCAGGTGCTTTGCAATGTGTTATGCAATCTTTACTACCCTGTAACCCTTTCATCCTGTGTACTATGCTCCCTTTATTACAGTGCTACCGTGCCCTGCCATCCTGTTAGTAATTAATGTTACAATTTTCTCCGTAATTCTGTAAAACTGTTAGCCTTTATCTTAACAAGCCTATTAACTAGCAATCCATTTTCAAGCGGCGCTGCAACGATGTCTTTCAATCCTGTTACAGTGCTACTTCATTGTATTGCTTGTTCAGTCTATGACGATTCTGTGTATGGAAAGGTTTTGGTAACCGTGGTTACCGGGATGGTCAAGAACTCGGGAAGGGACAGTTACACACTGAATACTTGGTAACAGCGCACAATTGGGATGCTTTGTGCGGATTACTGAGACGCCATGATACATTTTCCATGTGTGCCATGATTCTCTGCTGCCATGTTACTGTACTGTTCTACTACACTAGTGTAAACACTCGTTATACTGCTTCCTTTTTACGTCCTTGTATATTATTACGCAACACTGCTGCCATGTCACAGTGCAATCCTATTATAAAATTCTTCTCAGAACCCTACCAACCAATTCATTGCTACAGTTTATGTATTGTCAACGCTAACTTATTTTCCTGTAGTCCTGGTAAACTTCTGCTCTTATATTTTGCAGTCAGCATTGATGATTGACTCTTTGAAACCATGCATTATGCACTAACGTGAAAGAGAGGACATAAATGATTAATGTCGTAGATATGCCTAGATTTTAATCTCGGTTGGGGCACACGTTTTTCTCATTTTATTGCGCAGTCCAGCATTGGTTATCTGAATGCCGTTTGTCATGGAAAAAATAAGTTATTTTTCAATCTACAACCAAAGGCAACCTGGAATTCAAAATTTGCTTGCAATTAGTGCTATAACGGTTATCCGTTTAAAGGCACATAACTCCCTCCGGTATATTTTAACAGTTTCACTCGATACATTACCGGAAATAGTTTTATATAAACTGATTTACCTTTCATTTGCTGGTCTAAGGGTACGATGCAGATGTCAGTAGTGGCGCGTGAATGTTATTAGGCTTGTTTTAAACGGCTCGGTCCGAGCGGTAAATAACTCCCGCCACATCGCTGGCAAGCCGCGGCCCTGGAGGAAGGATAATTAATCCTTCGCTCAAGTTTGCGACTTGGTCGTACGATGTGTCACGTTGCAGCGGCCCCGAAATGAGTATGACTATTGTCGTATAGTAATGCGCGCTGCGGTCGTTTGAACTATATTTTAGCGTAGGTGACGCAGAGTAAAACGGCCAGAACGGAGGGATTTATGTGCCTTTAAACGAAAATTTACGTGTATACGTTTTTCTATATTGTTAAACGATTAACCGAATCTGATTATTTACCTCACAACAGCACAAAGTTTTAATTCAATAAACGTTATTTTGTGACTTTATTTGGTAGTTAACGTTAAAACTACCAGAATATTAGCTGCTTTCGCTGCATCCAACTTGTTCAGCAGCTGTAAAACCTGAACTTCCGGTTTTGGTGGTAAAATCGAAACCAGCTTCGGTTAGGCTTAAGTCGCGACGGGTTTTAACCGCGCTCACCGGAAACGTAGCAGGACACTGCAGAATGGATGAAATATTATCACCACGTAAGGCAATTAAACAATTAAAACTTTTTTTTTAAACAATTGTCTACAAATTGTTCAAAACAACTAACCACTGGATGGTTAACAAAGCTAAATTCCAAAGCGTGCCGACTGATCCTAGATCGTAAAACAATCGCAAATGTGTGACGATTTCCCGCGATTCCTGCCTATTTTATTTTTTTAAATTTAGGCTATTGTTTAACATTTGTTTTGTTTCAGAATAAATACGATTTGTTTACTTACTTAACGTGTGATTCGTGTTGCTTGAATTTTTTTAAATTAAATTAGTAAAACGTAGTTATTGAATTTTATGTTGACATTTTTTTTTGTCTTAGTTTGTTGCGTTGTTATTATTACCGTTCGATTTTTCACGGTTTTCGGTTAACCGAACGTTTAATTAGGTCGTTTAAACGTTTAGCAAATTACACGGAAACTGCTAGCACTACTTGCAATCCTGTTGAAAATTGAAGCGGTCTCCAAACAACAACAGCCTAAATAAAAAAAAAACCTGTCATTTCTTCTTTTGCATGAAAATTCGATTATCCGAATCCCCCTCTTTACCAGTTAGTAAGAATAGCTGAGATTCTACTACATATAATGTTCTAACAATGCCAGACGTTATTTTATTTTAGGCTGTTATTTTAGGCTGGCTGTTAGCGATCTTTGGGTCCTTGCCAGACCTGTTGCTATTGTGACAAATTATATTATTATTATTATTATTGCTAACTGATACATTTAATTTTAGATCTTCTGATTAATTGTTATCTGCTAGATTTTTTACGATTTTACCCTGCTTCTGTTCATAGTCTCTTGTTCGACAGGGATTTATGCGCTGACAATTTTTCTCTCCTGTGGTTCAATCTTTAATTTTTCAATCTTTAATCCTGTTCTATGCAACCATGTTCATACGCAGCCTTGAATTCGTTGAAATGCCTTATATTTGAAAAGCCAAAATTTAAGGCTTAAAAATGAGAATTTTTAGTGCTATCCTAAGATACTTACCTGTACAGAGTGGTCCACAAAAAACTGACGACCGAACATTTTCTTAAGTCCAACTTTTCTAGTTAGCACCCTTCAGAACCAGGCGACGACATATTGCAGTTTGTGGTGAGTTAGCAACCCTCAGAACCAGGAGAGGACAGAAATCAAAGCTAATGAAACTGATAGATTTCTGTCCTCTCCTGGTTCCGAGGGGTGCTAACTAGAAAAGTTGGACTTAGAAAATGTTGGGTCGTTAGTTTTATGTGGACCACCCTGTATTGAAGAGTTGACTTGCCGAAATTTGCAGTTATATGCCGTAATTTTTCGTATTAGCGTACACCTTTACGATGACGTCGGGCTGACGTCATCCACAGACGAGACCTTTTCGCTGTGAGAGTGAGACCTCGTTAGAGGTTAGCATAGTTCAAATGTCGTATGTATATTCTGTAGAGCATAATACGTTTTGAGCTTCCACACTGTAACTCACCCACCTACATACTTGAATTTCATTGGATCAGAATTGAACAAATGTGTCTGGTTTTTGCGATGTCGCTGATCCGATTTGCCTTCACCCGTTTTTTGGGCACAACCACATTAATTTGACGTGTGACACGTCGAATGAAAAACAGGGTTTTACCCAGCAAATAGTTTTTACTTTTCCTAAAATACGTACATATGTATGAACGCAACCCATCTCCCTCATCGATCTCGCTTAAGAGCGTGGGAGACGAACTGTGAGGCAGAATCGGAGGGCGGCACCCCCTACGGCAGTCATGTGCCCCAGAAAGCGCCATTGCAATTGAGGTTATTAAATTAAAATAGTTGGGACAATAAGCTTTTCCCGATATGAAAGCATAAAAATGCAAGTATTTTAGGATAAGTAAAAAAATATTTTTAGGGGTGAAAACTCTGTTTTTAGTTCGACGTGTCACACGTCGAATTAATGTGGTTGTGCCCAAAAAACTGGTGAAGGCAAATCGGTTCAGCGACATCTCTTAAAAAACCAGACACATTTGTTCAATTCTGATCCGATGAAATTCAAGTATGTGGGTGGGCGAGTTGCAGTGTAAAATACCAAACACTAGGGATTTCACGGATTTTGTAATTAGAGAAAATAAAGTGCTAACCTCTAACGAGGTCTTACAACGCGAAATCGTCTTCCCATAGTACACGCAGTGCTGTGACGTCAGCATTACACGTTTGCTCTTCGCAAATTTTTGCGTAAAATGGCAGTGGCGGTGTTGAAAACCTTCGGGGAAATGTGGGTCGAGGGTCGGTTAGAGGATATACACGAGTAACGCTCGATAAACGTCGAGATAATTCGGTTTTGTGACATCATTGCTCAGACTATTTATATTAATTCAAACAAAATTTTAACATGTTACTTTGCATTACAGAAAAGTTTAATTATTTATAGCGTCATTTTAAGAAATTTCGTTTTTGACGATGATGAGTACATTAACTTGCATCGCAATACCAAATATATAATGTGGTGGTTGGAGGCAAAACTGCGTTGTACTTAATGGCATGCGGAACCGGCACCAGGAGAAAGGGGGAATATAATCAGCGCCAACTGTTTTGAACTACAGGGAAACAATCTACATTTGGTTCGTTTAGGAGAGAAGGATGGAAGAAGTGCATCTAGTAAAGCTATGTTGCATGGATTAAAAATTTTTGGTGGCAATTACGTCAGCAATTGTTTAGCCTCAAATATCGCTTAATTGCGTGTAAGACTGGTGAGCGTGGAGGGGTGGGTGGATGTTTTTTTTTTTTATAAACTTGATTGTTCAAAAATAAAACTGGATTTGCTGTAAATCCAGCACACACAAAAATTAAGCAGCACAGATTAAACAAAAGCTAGCTACATGAATTTGTGGTGTGACATTTTCGTGTGTTATTTTATCGTCGGTTAATACACAAAAAAAAGAGTAAGTAATCAACCTTGCGTACCCTCATTGCAGTGCGATTTTTCCCCCTCCCCGAATTTAATGTTGGATTTACTGCAAAGTAAATTTAAAAAGTTTAAATGCCTGATGAAGAAAGCTGTAACGAAACCAAACTTTCAGGGTTTTTTTTTGTAACAAAATGATAGCGTCAGATAACTCCTTATCTGATTGTTTTTTACATGATCGCATGTTCACTCTTTTGCCGTATTGCAGTAGCAAAAGTTAGGAGACGGTTTATTTTTTATGTAATGTGCAATATGTATCCGTTTCAGTGCACCACGCATTAAGAATGTAGTAGTCTCTTGAGTTTATGCTGCCTTTCCTACTGCATACGTCAATCACACATCATATTTTCTATCCTCCTCTTCTGTACCTAACAACATGTCGAATTACTGATGCAGTGTTAGTGCATCCTTGTTATTGTTAGCATCTTGAGTTTGTTAGTGGAGACCAGGGTTGATGAAAGGCAGTACTATTGTAATAGTTTTATAACTGAATAAATAAGTGTAATAAATTGAAAAAAAATACTCGGCCAAATGCGTTTCAATTTTGAACGATTCTTTGCCGATTTAGTCCTAACCTTTGTTAGGTAATTCCAGTTGGAAATTCCTAGGATCTTCTACATCCCACATTCGACATGAACACGAGGCATTACAGGCCCTTCCTTTCCTGAAAATGCCTGTGGTGGCTGAGGTCGGGCTCGAACCCGGGACCTGTAGCATACGAGATAGTCATGCTTTCCATCAGGCCACCTTGCTCCAGAACTTTCTGTAACTGACTGCGACACGAATTGTCGGAAAAAATTTGTCCACAGCTAATCTGTTTTTATCATATGGTTACTCGCATGCTTATGGAATAACTTTTCAGTGCTTTATCCTATTGATCTGGCTATTCCACCAATGGAAAGGTCTCGTCGAGACGATTAAAATGGTGTAATGGAATGTCAAAATCGGTCAAAAATTGACAAAACGGCAGAAATTTGGCGAAAATTGATTTGCGGCAGCCTTCAACTGTCTGCGGCATACATTGCGCGTCGCGCTGATTCTGCCATGAGGCTTTCATACATGCTACTATTACCACACTATGTGGACTGAACAGAGAAAGTTGCTGTACAGTGCAAATAATTTGTTCAAGGGGCAGCTGACCAAAGCTGACCACTGGCTATTAGTTGCTGTATTCCTCCTACCTCCTTGTTCACATGATGGAAGGATGACATTGTTCTCTTATTATTTACGATTTAGCGCCCTACTGCAAAGTTCAATTACATGTCTGTTTTAATTAGTAAATATTAGAAATAACCAGAGTTGGCAATGATTTAATCATTGATTAAATCATCAATAAAAATCGTTGATTTAAATAATTTTAAAATTAAATATGAAATTAATGCAGAACTATAAGAAATATGCATAAGATAAATAAGCAAAAACCTTTCCAGCAAGCTCTAAAAATAGCTTGCTATTTGGCTAAGGTTACGAGTGATTCCATCTGTTATGGGTAAAGACTTACGTAAGAGGGGTACAAAATTGAGCTATCAAAATTATCCAAATATAGTTCCAGTGCTCATTAATATAAAGATACAGCCAAATCATTCTCTCAATGTATGTTCAGCCAAAACGTTGTCAGTTCAGTCAAAGTGGACCAGGAGGTGATCGATGTAGCAGAACAGTTACACACTGCAACTGCCTCCACTGCACACATGGAAAGGGTATTTGCATAGTTTGAACTGGTGCGATGCAAACTTCGAAATCGTTTAGACTTAGGCAAAGATGCCATTTTAGTGTTTTTGTTTAAATCTATGAATCAAAAACGTTTCAGGAAACTAAGCAAAAGTGTCTTTGACTAATAGCAATTAGCAAATGACAAGACCCAGTTATTCGTGAAAAGTTGAAGATATTTTGAGTATGAAAGCCAACCATCGATTGTTGGTCAACACGGAGGGGGCCACGTTTTGAGATCATCAAGGGGTGCCCCCCCACCCTGCCCACGTTCGGTTCGTTTAGGAATAGGGCAGTGGTCCCAATTTGAGATATGTGCGGACAGTCAATTCATGGTGAATGTAGAAAACAACATGTAAATCAATCCACAACAGCACAAGCTATGACCAAGACATGTTAGTACAAATGTTGGCTTTATTGCATAAAATAATATCCTGAGCAGTTGTGTGAATCGATTTATTGGATGTAATAATTACCGTCAGGGACAACAAACATAACGAAATAGATAAGGGTTCGGCTAGCATATGCTTGTGCACAGGTTTGTCGCACATGTAGCATACTGCCATTCAACCTGAAGGAACCCAAAGAAGAAACTTGATTTAAGAGTGGGAGAAACTCTGCTTGATCTCAATTCAGAATTTTTTGAAACATGTGTTCGAACCTCGGAATGCAGTTCCAAGGTTGAACTCCAGTTTTTTATATCTGCTACAAACCTGTGCTAGCCGAACTCTTATCAATTTCGTTACGTTTGCTGTCCCTTACTGTAGTTATAACATGCAATAAACCAATTCAACACTTGTACTAACGTGTTTTGGTCGTAGCGCGTGTTGTTGTGGACCGATTTACATGCTGTTTTCTGCATTCACCATGAATTGATTGCCCGCACATATCTCAAATTGGGACCAATGCCCTATTCCTAAAGGAACCTGAAGTGGAAAATTTATTTAAGGGGGGCAAGGTGGGGACACCCCTGGATGATCTCAAAACGTGGTCCCCTCTGTGGTGACCAACAATCGATGGTTGTTTGGTGGCTAAACCAAATCATACAGCTGCCAAATCCACTGGGTCGATACTTTTGACTCACCCTGTATACTACTGTTGGAGTGAGACCAAAATAATAGCCTACTTAGCTCTCATAATTACTGTTGAAGCTTTTTGAATATACATTTGCAGCCTACTACTACTAAAATAATTTTCAAGCTGTTTTAGTCCCACATCTTTTAAATAATGTTTACTCTAGTTTTGGAAAAAAATTGATTAAATCAAAAAAATCCTTGATTTAAATAAAAAAAAATCGATTATTTGGATTTTTTGCAAAAAAAATCATGATTTTTTCCAACCCTGGAAATAACTTAACGCTATGAAATATTGACATTGTAATGCATTTATTAAATTTTATAAGACTAACATAGAACAGGATTTTTTTAGTTACATATTTTGAAAGTGCAGTCTTGAAACGATTTAAGTTGGTCTTGCTAGTTTTCTTGTTGTGTACAGACTCTGTGTGTGTTACCCTTCTGTCACGTTACCATATACCAGATATCATGTTTCAGAGGCTTATACTCATGAACTTGCCCTCTTTCTGTCCCATTACTGCATTCCAGATATCATGTTTCAGAGGCTTATACTTGTGACCTTTCCCTCGCCCTCTTTCTGTCCTGTTACCAGCCTACCAGATATCATGTTTCAGAACGTTATACTCATGACCTTGCCCTCTTTCTGTCCCGTTATGGTATAGCCTACCAGACATGTTTCAGAGGTTTATAGTCGTGACCTTGCCTTATTTCTGTCACTGTACTT
>JAHWFP010233242.1:0-18952 GCA_023313725.1 Lithobius niger | reverse complement strand
TTGCCGGCCTACCCCCATTTATAAAATGAACAGTCCCTAAAACAGTTACAGAAAGTATAATTGATTTACTGAAAAGGCATTAAGCCTTGAACAGCTGGCTTGTTCCATTTACTTTGGAATGATTTGTGTTAAAGGTTCTCAATAAAATTTTGTCTTTACTTTAAACCCTTAAAAATTTTTCTTTTGCAACTATTAAAGGTATGTAAAAATGCAAAAAGTGTGACCTCACATTTGTGTCAAGACCCCCCCCCCTTCTATGTCATGTTTTGTTACACTGAGATGATGCCACTCCACCCCCAGAGACTGACATATTTTTTCAATGGTGCCCTATCGGCGAAGGCACCATTTTATTCAGTGGAAAGTGAAACCTCTAGTTGAAGTAAGTCATCTTCAAGGAAAAAAGCAATGTGGAACCCAGTCATCATACTTAAATACCCAATTTAGCCTTACTTACACAATGAGGGCCGTAATGCAGGTCTGCATGCTTGTTAAGTTCATTTTTTGTCTTGTAGCCGTTTTTGAAGTCCTAAAATAGAAATATCTGATTGTTGGTCATCTAGTGGTGCAGATGTGCAAAATGCAAAAGAATTTGTGATTATCTTTACAGAATTTGTCTAGTGACTAAAATTTTACGTAAATTGGGTTACGTATATAAGTCTAATGTGACGTTTTTTTTCTTCTTTTGGTTAGGCTTTTGCTACCAGCAACAGTAACAGCAGCTGTCCGATGAAGACCAGAAGTACAGAGATCTAAGAAAGATGAGACCAGAAGTTGAAGATCTAGGCAAGACAAGACCAGAAGTTCAGAAATTTCGACAAATTGATCTTCCCCTCCAACCTTCTTGATCTTGTATAAAGATAATATTCGGCGTTAAATGACCAGTGCAAACAACATGTTGGAGCATGTTTGCTAGTTGAAGCTGGCAGTCGGAATTTCAATTGTGTGTTCTAGTGTTTCATTATTCGAATGGGATACGTTCCTTATTGCACTGTGAAGTGATGACCTGGGCTGCTCAGTTGATCTGTTGAGTTTTCAGTCTCTTTGGAGTAGCCTATTGCGATTGTGCAGTGCAGTGAATCCAACCCGTCAAGATAATGTGTTCACTGGTTGCAATTGCTGCATAGCCCTCTTGTGCCAACAGTTATTGTGCAGTGATAAACCAAGCCGTGCATCCATTTACTTCCCACACTAGCCCTTATGCGTTTTTTTTACATGTGCAGTTAAGTGAATAAAGTGCAGCAGAGTTCCAGTCGTCGTCAGTTAAAATGAAGTGTTCGTGTTGGTCTTAAACACTGCCGTGTGTGCCAGTGGTGTGCCGTTATCATACAGCATGTTGAGGACATCAGTTGCAACAGCCACTGGCAGGAATTGTTTTAATATTGGTGGAGAGGTGGGGGTTGTATTGATTTGTCATTTTTAGTTACTAACTAGATAGTTAAAGTAGCTAGTCAGTTGGTAAGTGAGGTATATTGAAGTTTTCATGGTGTGGCCACTAATCTAGTTTGCCTGCATATGTTTTATTTCAGGAACAGTAAAAAGCTATGTGTGCCTTATTACGGAAGAGTACTAAACCGATTCAGTGAATGGATTTAAAATCTGAAGTTTGTTTTGTAAATGCTTTCGTAATTAATACATATTTATTTTTTCCTCTTCAGGTTACTCAACAAATGGGTAGGCCAAATGTAGCAGTCGTAGGAATTTAAAAGCAGCTTAAGGCCAAGAAATTGCATTTTTAAAGCCTTGAATAAAAACCATGAAGGTAACAAGATCGTCAAGTTCGTTAGCTTACATATATGGTTGCTGCTCTTAACAGTAAACCAGTTTTTCTTAATCAATATAGAATAAAACGTTTGGTATAGTAAATACAATCGTACAACATCCACATCGGTATTGGTCTTCCTTAATTGGACTATCCCTATTATCTGTTGTTTGTTTCAACATTGCTTTTTCGGGTGTATTAGACTCGGACCCACTTGTTTTCAAGAATTGCAATTCTTCTTCGTTGAATTCTCGTCACTGTTTTACAAATAGGGTCCCTTCCTTACCACATGGCAAATCGTAACCACGTCATAATTGCATATATACTATGGTATATATGCAAAATTGCGTCACTTCCGCTCCCCACTTCTACCCTTTTTTTTTCTTAGCGACGCCATACAGTTGAGTTACAAAATTATTAAGTTACATATCTCTTTTGTATTTTGGGAGTTTGGGCCTGTGGCCATTTAGACTCTAATAAGTAAAGTAAGCAGTGCAACAATCAGTTAACGATCAACAACAGTAAAATTGGAATTCTAAACAATGCACAAAAGTGGTGCCAAATTTGTGTAACTTTGAAGCTACAACCAGCATTATTTATATTTGCATCTCTACTTGGATAGCATGTTAACTACACATTTTAGAAGATGGATTTTTATCGAATATGTTGTGAAAGCTTAAATTGGAGGGAAGAAATCAGTAAATTTTTTCCATTAAAACTATCAGCAATACACATTTTCAATAAAAATTTGTTATTAATAAGGCTGGGCCGATACCACTTTTTACCGATCCGATCTGATACCGATTTAGAAGAAAAAAATCTGCCGGTCCCGATACCGATCTTTTTCTTTTTAATGGCTTAATAGCTCTTGGGGGCGTTGCAATTATTTCAAATAAATAAAATAAATTCATAAAGAGTCCCTAATAAAGAAAAAAATTTGTGTAAATTTATATTTAACCAGACATAAGTGTGTGTTTCTACATAAATTAACATTTTCTTTAGTTTTTACATCTAGTACTGTAGTTCTACTGAATTCAAATTTCTTCCCTTGTTACCACATTAAACTTATTAGTAAAGCTAGGATGATCAACTTTGTTACGTATACCAAATCCCCAATAACTGATCCAAGTTCCCAACTGACCGAAAAATGTAATACTGAAGTATGTCTTTATAAAAAAAAATTACTTTTGAAATCATTGCATAAACAAAGCATTGGCCTAAATAAATATAATTATTTTTTTTTTAATATTGGTTTAAAATAACGTTGCGTAGCAAATATCATCTAAGGACACAAAACCCCATTAAAATTTTAACATTTTGTCTTATAACTTCTTAACAGTAAGAGAATGCTGCTTGCAGTTTGAACCATTGGAAAGCTGGCGAAAAAAACCTTCAAAATGGTGTATTCAAACGTCAAATTCGGCCGACGGGAAGTGAAAATATCTTCGATTTGGTTTATTACCGATTTATGTGGGTTTTACCGCCGATTACGATCCGATACCGCAAATATCGGTGGTATCGGTATCGGCCTAGCCTTAGTTATTAATTAAAAATCAGGTGTTGGCACCACACCACCATAATACCAGATAGGCTAACGCCTCATTCATAAGTACCGGAGAAAAAAAGGATACTAAGCTTGGCACCGGTACTGGACGAAAAATGTCTGGTACTGCCTAATATTAGTTGATGAGTTTGATTTCATGCTGTGCTGTTTGGTTTTTGAGTGATTTACACTGGGTTTGGTACCCATGACATTGATTTGTTTGCATCATAGGCGACGGCACAACTGCAACAGTTCGGGGTCTGGGGGCATTGCCCGTGTGCGGAGTTCGTCGATGCCTTTAGTGTTAGTTGGTCAGGTCTTTTCCCATACATTTTTTTCCCTGTGTCCTTTGGTGGGCCGCTGCCTCCACAAGCTCTTGCACGAGGGGGTGCGAAGGGTGTTACTGGTACCACCGTCGTGGTATGGGGCTGTTTGGTTCGTGACATTGTCAAAATTGACCAGTGTTGACCCCTACCCCTTGCCGCAATCAAGATATCTGCTATGGGACCGTATGTGGCAGAAGCAGAGCCAGATTATTGGGCGCTTGGGCGTGTGGGTATTGGCGCGGGCTGACGAGGTGGTCATGTGACCCGACCAGCAAGTGTGATTAGATTACATGAGTGACATGGTTTATTAACCTGTCCCACTTTAACACAGTGAGGACAGTTCTGCAAAGATGAAATGAAGATTCAACCAGAGAACTTGTTCTCACGGTAAAATCCGACGAAACTGTTAGAGAATCTTTCCCGCTTGCTTCCCTTTGCGGAATCTTGCGTGATTATTGGCACTAGTGTTGGGTGGTACCCGAAATTTTTGTGACGGTGCCGGTACCAGCCTAGGTACCGTGGTACTCGGTATTTAAGGGTTCTTAAAATGTGGCGGTACTTCCTTCGGTACCTCGGGTACCAACAGTGTTTTTTTTTTTTAAGTAGCCTAATCAAACTAAGGTTGGAAATGGAATCAATTTCATTTACGTAGCCCCTCCCCCCTCTCCAAAAAAGTATACATAAAAAATAATTACCAAGTAGGCTACTGAACTTTGAACTCAATTTTATTTTTCTGTTGGTTCACGCTGGTTGTAACATCAAAGTACACAAATTTGGCTCCACTTTTGAGCATTGTGTAGGATTCCAATTTTACCACTGTTGATCTTTAATTGATTATTACACTACCTTGAGCCTTACAACAGAAGGACTAACTGAACTATTGTTATAATTTTAGGGCTTTTTGCATATTAAAACAATACCAGTATTTTAACAATGCACGGTATTTGGTACCGTTGTATTTTTTGAACCGCAATACACCGTGAGAACCGTAGACCGCCCAACACTAGTTGCCACAAAAAAGTGTGGCGAGACACGAGTGGGTGGGTGGCAAGAGGCGCGGGGAGCGTAAGTGACAGTTTTGTATATATTACCATAGTAAATATGCAATTACGACGTGTTTACTTGTGCCGTGTGGTAGGGAAGGGATCCCATTCACAATTTCATTCTGGGATTCTACTCTTGAGAACTTGCTTGCCTGCTAGAACAAGTTTTCTGGTAGAATCTTCGTTTTATGAGTAAAACATTTAAGAGTATAGACCATACACTACGTAGGTTATTTGACTCATATGCGATCGGTGTATCTGTCTGTCTGTTCATGCTATAACGTTTTAACAAATTATCGGATTTCTGTCAAATTTTGCACACAGATTCTATACCACGTTTCTAGGTATTAAGTTCAAAAACGGGTCGAATCCGTCGGGGAACTCCTCCACTAGAAAGAGTCGAAGATTTTCATTCGTAGCAAACATAGAGTATATTTTTTCTTCAGCTGACGGATGTCGTCCTTCCACCGACCAATGGCTAATAACTATGTAGCCTTCGTCAGCGGCTGACGTCACCACCAACTGATCAATAGCTGGCAACTATATGTATGTATAGGGTTCTTGCTTAAATTATTCTATGTCTTTGACATGCCGCCCCTCTGATACGTACGAAATAACTGTATAACAAAGGATGCAAAATGCCTTTATAACTTAGTACATGACTTCAGAATTTTTTTTTTGGGGGGGGGGGAGGAGGAGAAATATTTATTGCCTGACGTTTTTTTTCTGGGGGAGGGGGTGAATTCTTAAAACTACTTATTTCCTACATATCAGTCGTGCCGTGTTGCAACATCGCCGTAGGATAAATGAAATGTTCAAAACGCTGGGACCAAATGGTTTGGAGGCCAGCAGACCACCTCCCGTCCCATAAAACTGCCATACGGGGCTGAATATTTTTAATGTTGATTCAATTCACTATTGTTTCAATTAAACTTTCAATTTTTTTAAAACCGTTGGAAGAATTGTAGTGGACTTGTCTTTAAATGAGAGGTGTGCGCCGCCACGCCATGCATTGCATTTGATCAAAAATTAGAAACGCCAATGTCACTGGTTTTACGGGTTGTGTACGCGTCGTGGAACCATGGCCAAGACATCATTTTGAGTTTTTGGATTATATGGAGTAATTTCACTGGTGTTAGACAATTCGACAATTAGTTAGACAATTAGTAGCCATATCAATCGCTGTATTCGCAAGATAAAACAAATCGACTCTTACTGTAATTGGTTTAAACGGGTTTATTACCCAGCTAACTGCAGCCTTACCGCCTGTTATGATCTTTCATTGGCAACCGCATTCAAGCTTTTGTATGTGACCTTAAAACAGCGTAGATGAAAACGTTGCCAGCACAACAGACTAGGATACTAAATCACTGTAGTGTGGTAGAAGTAATTTTAACCAGCTGTCCTACAGGCTGATGCATTGATCCGAGTCTACTAAACTGATATTTGCAGATAGCCTGATATATAAAAATCGATAGCCTGAGTTAAAATTTGGAAACTGGTCGATCAACTGCAGGTCTTAAAAATCTATCTCTGATCTCTTGCTGGTCAGCATTGAAAAGTACAATTGGCCAAATATGTTTCCTCACGATTGTTTCCTCACAATGGTTCTCTGGATCTTATGATGAATTTCAAGTTTTGTATCAGTAAGATGTGGTATACCAGTAATTTTTTTTTTACTTCGCAGCTTCGTATCAATTTAGCCGGTGTTATGAGTATGGCCTTTTGAAAAAAAAAGTTGATCTCGGGCCTAATTTTTTTGACGAGAAATAAAAAGATAAGATAGGCTACACAATGAATGGTTAATATTACCATTCTTGTCATTAAATAATTTTATGGACACGTGGTAAGCAAAATTATGAGGTGTAGTAAAGAAATAATTCCCTAAAATTTAAAACAAAATGAAGCCAGAAAAAAACGGCTGCCCGCCTGCACAGATTTCTTTTGATAAGGCCCGAAGACCAACTTTATTTTTTTAAGTGGTCTTTAAATTTAGTTTCAATAACTAGCCTACATGCATACAGTCTTTGTTTGCTTTTAGTAGCTTTGGGGACATTACGTACCAAGTAATGCCCAGTTTATCTGACATTTAATATTTAGCTGCAGCTCACATAGTAACCGTTCAAAATGTGCTACATGCTTTAAAAAGTTAAGGTTTTGAAGAAGGATAACCAATTAATCATGGTCACAGAGTTGGAGCAGTAACTGATGACCTAAGCGTGGTAACATTGGTTCTACCGGGTTCAAACAAAACCTGGAGAACCTGGCAATCTCAGGGAAAATGAACATACAGCCAAAATTTCAGGGGAAACAAGAAATTTTAAAAAAATCGGTGAAAAAACTGGGAATTTTGAAGAAATGCCATTGTGTTTGATCTATAAGTTTCATGAATTAGCAGATCAGGAACAAAATCCTGGGTTAGTAGCAAATATTTTAATTTGTGCTTTAATATGTTCAAGTACTTCAGTAAACCAAATCTCAGGCTCGTACCAATATTTGTGATAAAAATCCGTTTAGTCCTATCTGGACTAGTTGACTGGGGTTTCTGGCCACGCATAAACTCAGTCGAGCAATTCTTCTCTTCAAACCACACGGTTTATTACAACTTGGCATCACACTTACACTACAAGCTGGAGGACTGGAGACCGCGCGAGCAACGCGTCCTGTCGCTCGGATGTTGAGAGAGAACTCGGTGTCGAGCTCACTGTTCAGGGACAACAGCGAGGTGGTGGCGCGGGAGGGAGCGCTACCTCGCAACATTCTCCCCTCCCCTGAAAAAATGGCCTCCGGACATATGAAAAACGGGGCAGAAGACAAAACAGTTACAGACAACTAAAAGCCTAGTAAAAGTTGCAAGGACTACAAAGGTACATCGCACATTTCAGTGGTCCTATTCCAAAAGAGAAAGTTTTTCGCCAGAATTACAGTCTATTATCTAAATTCCAACAGGTTAAAGAAAAACAACCAGGTAGGCCCTAAACGCAAAAATGTTTTCCAAAATTCTAATCAGAAGCTGCACAACCAACTGTGTGTTGCCCATGCGATGTCTATATGCGAGTGGGGCAGGACGACCCTACGTAGCTACATTAGCCAGGACCCATATAGGATAGGCTACCTCGTAATTTTTTGGCCCATCCCAACAAGCAAAAATAACATCACAGAAAATTCTGACCCAAGTTTGTCATACAATCACCAATTCTTATTACACTCAGCTATGAATTACATAAAATCTAGTGCAAGATGGAAACAAGGGTTTCGGTGATGCTCTACATGAAACTCATTGCTTGGTGCACTGGTCCCTAAGCACGGTGGTAAGTAACGTAGGCCTTTTTCTACATGCCATGGTGGCATCCTGCCTTTTAAACGAACACCATATGGGAAACCTCTAGTAACAAGCAAGAATGCAGCAAAATCAGAATGTAACCCCAGACAATTCTGTAGGTTATCGGTCTAAACCTCGACAAAATTAAAAAAATTGCCAACAACGAAGTTGCGATACTCATAAGCTTAGATGCCTTACGCTAAAATGGATGCTTGGCTCCAAACCGGCAGTAAACCTATCAAAACACCTGAATGTCAAAACTTCAAACTTAGTTTCACAATCTTACAAAGCGTCACTTTCTACTTATCAAATCGGCTGAGCAACATGGACATTCGCGTAGGCAAAAGCTGGGATTCGCACTTATCGTTTGAATTTACCCGAGCCTACAAGACTCCGGCAAAGGCATTGACTGTCACCTCCGTCTAGATTCCTCTTAACCACATAAACAGCATTCCGTACAAACAAGTTTGCGAGACTAAATCAACAATCCAACTAAAATTCTAAAATTACCAGACCATGCAGATAACATCTGACTTTAAAATCACCTTGTGACAACACAGTAAACACAAATCCTAAAAATTAATTTTTAAATACGGTCAACAATTCGAAAATTTGCTTTCAGCACGATTATCAGCAATTGTTACATTCACTGCAGGCATTCTCCAGGTAAAGGAAAGACGGAAAACTGAAAGCAATTCATGTAACACAGGTAGGCCTAAACTCAACGGAGGCAAAACAACACATAAAATCTCCTATTTTTTTCGTCTAATTTCCAAAATAATGTTCCAAAAATTCCAAAAAAAACTGGATAAAGCTGTTTGATAGAGAAACATTATAATGAGATGCAAAAAGAAAGCATTCTAACAAATGTTTGTAAAAAGATAACACATTTTCAAGAACACTAAACAAGTAGGCTAGCAGGTAGGCTCCCAAACACACAAATACTCTTAATTTCATCAATTTTATTTAAAATAAAACCGGGAAAACAGCCAGAGAAACTGGGCAAAGCTGGACAGTTGCATGCGCAGTCTCCCGTCCGCCAGCTGAGTTGTGTTACATTGATAAGCTTTGTAAGAAACCCAGTTGGTTTGAAGAGTATTGGGCTCGACTGGGTGATTCTGTGGCCAGAAACCCCAGTCGGGGGGAGAATCCCGACATAATCTCTGAACAGCTACTTTCGTACAAATATTAGTTAAAACATTATCTACTACATATTTCCCTAACTTCTTGTAAACACCTGGAAATTGCCATTGGATGCAGCTGGAAAATCTCGAAATATCAGGGAAATTGAGAATTTAAAATTTGTCTGAACCCTGTTCTAATGTTGAGGGCATTGGGATGATTAGTATTTGATTTTGGATAGGCCTATTGTAACTAGGTAATAATAGTTGGTAGGGGTGGCACAATAATCGATAACTCAATAATATCGCAATTAGAATTTTTGTCGATTATCGTAGGCCTATCGTATTTTTTCTGATGTATTATCGAGCAAACTGACTAGCATTATCAAAATGTCAAATGTTAAATTTCATATCCTAGGCCTAATTAAGGAAAAATTGGGGGTTTAGTAGGTTTTTATTGCGTTCTAAAACTGACGACAGTAGGCTAGGCATTTTTTTTATGAATATTTCAACCATCACCCTCTCAGTTACAGATAAACCTTGATTTCCTTTAAACATCGTTTTGATTCACGTTGTAGCCTACACAAAATAATAATTTTACATCCCTGTCTGCTTAAACCATTTTGAAGTTTTGGTTTCACCAGTCCAAATTATGAACTACTTCGTTTCTACTTCTTCCTAAGATATCAACTGCATCTCCACTAATATGTGGGCAGCCTTGAATACCGTCAGCTCCTTCAGCAAAAAAAAAAAAAACTCTTCGTATGGAGGAAATGTCTCCAGTGTTTCTTTTGATGTACAGTAGCCTATTTTTAAAAATTCAGTTTATACTTATCACTGCCTCGGTTTGTACTATTTAAATAGGGTAATTTTCGTCAACGATCTTTAATAAGGATAAATCAGTAATTGAAATATTTTGATTTAACTCGTTGCAACCCTGCTAATTTTTTTTTTGCTTTTGTAGGCTAACCCGCAACCAATAAGATTTGAGAGGAATTCAACCAAGTTCGGAGAAGTCCACTATAAATGGCACTGTTCCTGTGGAGTGCTTTTTAAAAATCCACTTAGTTTATTGTGCATCAAGTTAAACAAATCCCAGAAAAAGTTGAAATTGCCGCATAGTATCAACCGCTGCCAGTCCTCCATTGTTAATGTAGCGTGCAATATAGTGAATCGGGTCCAACATTGCTCTGCTCTTGCTGGTTTCAAGCTTGCACCATTGCCTCTTCTCGGTGGTTATCCTGTGGTTCAATGATTTTGGTTTGCACGTCATTACATTTACTCTACTGGTTGTCATTCTGGTGTGCAAATATGTTCGTGTGCAGCGCATTGAATCAACTGTGTTTGTGCTTTCTCTGCTCCTGAGGTTTTGTCGGTTGCAGTCGGTGAACCTTATTGTGGTGAATCGGGTGTGCTGCTCTGAATCCATTCGCCATAGCCCTTATCCTTAAGGGGTCATCGTTCTTAGTGAAGTGCAATGTTGTGAATCAATTAGTAGCTGGTGTGTTCGTGTACATCAATCCATGCAACATGTGCTTATCCTACTGGTTGTCATCGTTCCTTTGTGCAGTGTAGTGAATCAACTGACAATACAGGTGCTTGCTGATGCCATTCCTTGCACCATTACTCAAATCCTGCGGTGTTGTCATTCTTGGTTAGTAAATCAACACCGTCAATATTGTGCTCACTACTTTAAACCACCCTGCTTGTGGTTTCCCTGTGCAGTGTAGTGTGTGAAATTCAGAAATTAAGGAGTTTGGTGGTTCCTACGCCAATTTATGTGCAGTGAAGTGAATAAATGCAGCTCAAGTTCCAGTCACCATGCGGATTACAAAGTGTTTCTATTCTTAAAAAATGCAGCAATTCTGTAATAATATTTTTAAGAAAACATGCCACTCGTAACTTAGGTGGTGTAGTCCTATTGGAATAGCGTAATAGATTGCACGTAGAGCTGTGAAATGGGGCATTTACTGTAATGTGTTGTGCTTGCAACAGTTGTTATAGATGGTTAAGCCAATCGTCTTGTTATTTTCTGTCTTTCGTCCAACAGCTATTATGTTAGGTTATTCCAATTATCAGTCTATTTATTGCCAAAAAACAATCCCAAAATTGTACAAATAAATCACATATCCTTTTATTACAGGAAATGCCTAACTTTGACTAAATTCTTCAATTTTGCTAATAGTTTATATTTTTCACTTTTAGGACTACACCATGCCGTTGAGTGCAGTGTACAGCACGCACGCTTCTGGAATGTTACCATTATTGTGGAATGCTTTTTTATTGTGCACTGAAGAGAAGCAAGATAACATGGACTGCTTTTAATCCCCGTTCAGTCTTTAAGTAAGCTGTTCAGGCAATTGTAAGGCCACTTAAAAAGAAAGTTGGTTCTTGGGCCTTTTTGTTAAAATGTGTGCTGGTGGGCCATATTTTATTAAGTTATATTTTTGGCAGTATTTTGCTTAGAAATTTTGGGAATTCTTTTTATTTTTGGTAAGATAAAAAAACATAGGCCTACCTCATAATTCTGCTTACCGCATTAATACAATTATTTAATGACGAGAATGGTAATTTTGTTTTTATGCCTCACTAAGGGCCATTGTTTTTGTCTGTTACTCTGCAACATTTGCCACTTTGTTTCTTTTCATTTCTCACAAAAAAAATCCCGATGGGGTCTGAGAAACAGCTACGTTGAAAATAAGTTTCTAGTTGCCTTGAAAATTTCCATTACCTTTTTTTATAGCATTCTCCTTCTCAAAATGCTGTTCAATCTAGAGAAATTAAATCGAAGATGTCCTACCGGTTCGCAACCTACTGAGCATCTTACTGCGCAGCCTCCATCATATAAAAGCCGGAGCGGTAAGCTCACCTTTCCTTCCCTAAGCCACCACGCTACTCACTTCGCTCCCAGCTACGTGCCTTCCGCTGCATCCTATCTCATTCCTTGGTAACGCCGTCCTCATGCCTCGTGCTAAAGGGACGCCAAGGTTGGCTCCTCATCCCACACTCCTCGTTCCGCATCCCCTCCGGTCCCACCAGTTGTGGATAACGCAAAAATTCTTGAACTCACTGCAGACCAGGGGACTCTTTGAGCAGCCTCGTCAGCCGTCCAATCCTCTCCTTTCCAAGCCGTCCGCTCCGTTACCTTGTGACACTGCATCCACGTCTCCGATTCCCTGCAGTCAGACTCCGCCAGCACGGGACCTGCGCTCCCTTGCCGATGAACTTTCTCGTACTAAAGAACGCTATGCTTGCCTTAAGCTTCAGCTTAAAGCCCTGAAGGTTGCTGCCAAGTTGGCCTCTCCGTAGGTCCGCACCTCACTCCGCTGGACTTGTCTTCACACTCGCCCCGTCCTTCAGTTACTGA
The DNA here is from genome assembly GCA_023313725.1 of Lithobius niger. Lineage (NCBI taxonomy): Eukaryota > Metazoa > Arthropoda > Chilopoda > Lithobiomorpha > Lithobiidae > Lithobius > Lithobius niger. The sequence goes on along the minus strand of JAHWFP010233242.1, from coordinate 6,471 downwards.
ATGATCCGCAACTCAGCGGACCAGTGAACCTCTTATTCCGTCCCAAGTGCACACCCTCATGGACTCCTCACTCCAAACCTTTAAACGCAAAGCGCCAGTCTCTGATTATACTTCGGCCTGGCTTGCCTCCATCCCTAAGCATCACAAGCCTTCCTTTGAGGATGCTGGTCCTTCTACTGCCCCGGACGATCCACGCCCCATCCCATCCGTTAATTTGCCGCCTCCGGCCCCTCCTACGGACAAGGACTAGACTCTTATTATTTTTCGGATCCATCCCTTTCGGATCAACCTGACCCACCGTTTCAGGGAGACCCTGATCCCTCGGAGATCCCACTACCAGAATTACTGAAGACAGTTGAGAGGATCGTTCCGGATTGTTTTACTAGCCATCCTCTGCCTCCGATCCAGTATCCAAAAATAGAGGCCTTGCCACTGGTTTCGGCTTTGGCCTGCGTGATCAATTTCCACACCAACCACCGTTACTAGGACAATCAACTACGCTCCCCACCACACTACTTAGGACTTCGGTGTCCTCCTAGGTAACGAATCACCTCTTGAATTAGACAAGGATCCACATCCTCCTCGTCTGGGTCATGAAAGCTACTTCTTACGTCCCATTGGTATGGGGACAGCCAATCCTAGAAACTTTGACACATATCCTCAGTCGGAATTTCTCACCGCGGATGCAAGGCTAGATTTTGGATCCGCCCTCTATCTTCCTAGGAGAGCGGCAGTTCCCGTTTACGTCATCCGTGACAACGACCGCATCCTTCGCCTGGCTCTTCGTGCTGCGTCCCAAGCAGACGTCCTCAGTACGGCAGTCAATGCACTATGTGATAGACTACGCCGATCCTCCTCCCGAGGATACCCACCAACGAGCGTTCCTTATATCAACCAAGTCTTTAGGAAAAGCTGCTTTGCCACTTACCATGCCATGAACTGGTTTACACGTACCCTCTTTAACTCCACGCTTCTTCTACGAGAAATTGCTCTGAACACAGCATCCAATCTTCATGATTCAACCCGTTATCTCCTACGAAACCAACCCATTCACGAGTCTGAATCTTTGTTTTGCGGATTGATCCCTAAAGTGGCTCATCTAAACATTTCTCGCAAGCCTCGTTATAACAAGAATCGTCAGAATGGACGACAACGATCCGCCCCGTCCTCCAAAGTGGATCAACCTAAGGATGATTGGAAGACCGTGAAACCACCTGATTCCAGAGGCGTCCGCAAAGCCCCCCCCCCCCCCCCCCAGGAAAGTCAGGCGCCCCTATGTCACAGGCCAAACTTGTCCGTCGTGATTTTTCGTATGATGATAAATGTCATAAGTATTTCAAATTGCCATGCAGCCCCATAATTTATAATCTCAGAATTCTAAAAAAAACATGCTGCTGAAATGTTAAAAATTTGTTCCACTGTGGCCTCCCCCCCCCCAAAAAAAAAAGTTACTGAAAATGGACCGAAAAATGCTCTAAAAATATGCGAATTTTCAGAGCTCCCGCACCCCCTGGCTGGTTATTAATAATATTTAGTGCCACAAGGCGCCCCTTCAAGCACTGTGCCTCTTCCAAAAAAAATTCCTGCGTACGCCACTGCCTGATTCTGCTCCACCACCGCCACCACGATCCGCATCGCCCTTTCCATCCCATTCCCAGGGACGCGGACGTGGTTGTTCCCTGTGCAGACCATCCACTCCTGATAGACACCAACGCTCCTCCTCCCTTCCCCGCAACAGGGGATGTGATACCTATTGACATTTCGTCTTCCCCACAAGAAGTAGGGGGGACGCCTTCGTTTTTATGCCAAAGCTTGGCGAGAGGTAACCTCAGATCCGGTGATCCTCTCAATTATTTTACATGGCTTCAAGCCGAAGTGTTTGACCAAACCCCCGGTGCAAGATCCACCATGGGAACTAGAAGCTCTAGCTCCCATCCCACTTCGGACGGAAATCACTTCCATTCTTCGCAAGCAAGCCATTCGTGTAGTACTGCCTCCGTTCGCTCCAGGCTTTTACAGCAGCATTTTTTTGTGCAACAAAAAATCGGGCGGGACGCGTCTGATCTTCGATCTGAAGCCACTGAACCAGTACATCCTCAATTCACACTTTCAAATGGAAACAGTATCTTCCATCCGAGACTCATTACAACCCAACGACTGGACAGTGTCCCTAGACCTGGCGGATGCATATCTTCACATTCCGCTTCATGCATCTGTCCGCCACCTATTCCATTTCTTATTAGATGGCACAATGTTCGAATTTCTCTGCTGCCCCCTTTGGTCTAAATGCTGCTCCACGAATCTTCACTTCACGAATGGTCCTACGTCCCGTCCTCGCCTACTTACACCAACAAGACGTTCGTGTAGATGCCTTCCTCGGCGACTGTCTTCTACCACATTGCAGCCCCACTACACTCTCCAACAATCTGAACAACGTCGTGTCTCTTTTTCATCACCTCCGTCTGGGAGTAAATTTTTCAAAGTCTCGTCTCCAGCCCGCTCAATCCTTCGTGTTCCTAGGGGTATTCTTGGACCTCAAGCAGACAACAGTCGTGCCATTCCTAGAATGCATAGAAGGTCATCTGCGTTCCACCCATAATTTTGTCCGCCTGCCTCTGCACATGTTCCACGATCTCTCATCCACCATCGGGACCATCGACTCCTTGCAGACCTAGTCCCTTACAGGCAGGTAGGATGGCACGCCCATTCCACCACTACCGTTCCAGTCTATGGGGAAATCCTCAACTTTTGCTAACCTTGCCATCCCAGCCTCTAGGTCCCCTCTTTCCCATGGACACCTTCCGATGGTGGACGGACGTCCTCAATCTTACTGCCACGGTTCATCTTCACGAACCCTCTCCCAGAAGTACATCTTTTCACGGATGCATCCCTAACAGGTTGGGGAGCTCACATCGACAACCTAACCATCTTCGGCAATTGGCCGGAGGGAATAGGTTTCCACATCAATCACTTAGAACTTTTGGCAGTCCTTCTTAGCCTTCGCCATTTCCAAGACCATGTAGCAGGAAGGACGGTGCAAGTCAACACAGACAATACGACGGCCGTCGCCTACCTACGGGAGGGGGTGGGGGCAGAACTCGTTCCCAGTCTCATCACGTCACCTCTCAAATCTTTCAACTATGCATTCAACTACGTGTCTGCCTTGTGACTCTTCACATCACAGGGTCCTTGAATGTGATTGCGGGATTTTTTCTCTCGTCGCAATCCGCCGACCAGCGAATGGTCATTACATTCAACCTTCTGCTCCATCCTATTCCACCTCTGGAATCACCCGATGGTCGACCTCTTCGCCACGAGGTGCAATGCCAGACTTCACCTATTTGTCAGTCCTTGCCCGGATCCTCACGCCTGGGCAGTGGATGCATTAACACTGAATGGGGATCACCTCTATGCATACACATTCCCTCCTCCTCGCCTCCTGCCTCTCGTGCTTCACAAAATCGCCAGTTCATAAGGGCGATTCCTCTTAATTGCACCAAATTGGCCGGTAGCAGCATGGTTTCCACTGCTACTCAGCCTCCTTCGACTCTCCTCGTCGCCTACCGAACTGTCCGGACCTCCTGTCCCAACACAGAGGATCGATCCTCCACCCAAACCACCAAGCACTTCGACTTCACGGGTGGCTACTATCATCCAGCTCCTCCGAGCATCTGGCATTCTTGAGGACGAGGCCACTCGCATTGCATCACGAGCCGTCCGATCCTCTACCAACAAGATCTTAAGTACCCATGGCTGAAAGAGTTCATGATAATTTAGTTTGTTGCTGCGGTGTGACTGTTGGTACAAAATAAGATGGATGTAAGAAAGGAAAATAAGAGCTTTGAAAGCTGAATGGAAAATTGGGTTTGGCCAAAGAAAGTGCAGCAAACTGGAAAAATCTCAGAAAACTCAAAACACCACCTCTTCTTTATAGAAATAAGTTTGAAAAAACGCACCATCTTACAATGAGTAGGGATGCACCGAATACAAAACTTGCCGAATACCGAATATACAACCGAATAGTTAAGTTGCCAAACACCGAACATATAACCGAATACTCAACTTGCCGAATACCGAATATACAACCGAATAGTTAAACTGCCGAATACCGAATACCGAATGTACAACCGAATAGTTAAACTGCCGAATACCGAATACCGAATTATTCGGCCGAATACTTGCCCGAATACCTGTAATTTAAATATATTTGATAATTTTTTCCTTCTTTTAGAAATATCAGAAGACAATTCCTCACAAACCAAAAAGTAAATGCTTAGCTTAACGTTCCTACATTCACACAATTACATAAATTTATACTAAAAAATATTCGGCCGAATACCAACAAATCTTAACACTATTCGGCCGAATACCGAATATCACTATTCGGCCGAATACCGAATATCACTATTCGGCCGAATACCGAATATCACTATTCGGCCGAATACCGAATATCACTATTCGGCCAAAATCAGTATTCGGTCGAATACCGAATAGCACTATTCGGCCAAAATCAGTATTCGGCCGAATACCGAATACTTGAATTTTTGGCCGAATACCGAATGATTACCGAATATTCGGTGCATCCCTAACAATGAGTGTTCAGGAACTAAAAGTAAAAAATACGCTTATATGCCTGCTCATTAACAACAAATCTATGTTCATATTTGCAAATTTTCTATAGGCTGCTGAAAACCCTCTCAAATGTCAATCCACTAGCAGTCGCCACTTGGCCAGTATACCATAGAAAGTACTCTCACGTTTTTCATTTTGTACTCGCCACATACCAAATACATCTTGCATGATGCAATGGTTTCTCTTATTTATGAATTTATGAAATTGTACAATTTTCTTCAACCCCAGTATTAATGCAGAAAAAGCTGTTATATAGCACTTATAAATTTGAGCATAATGCACACCGCATAGCGTTTGTCTCTTTAACTTATACAGTTCCCGAGATATCTCTCTATGAGAAGCATTCTCTATTGCTGGTCGCCGTTTTGGTGAGTGAGACTAAATTTCAGATCGCCAAATGGTGAGTGGCGATCAAGATTGGAGAGGGTTGGCTGCTGACGACGTAGAGGTGTAAAACAAGTCCGTCTATCTTCATCAAGCTACAACCACTATTTCAATCCACAAATCTCACATAATACCAGCGCTGTTTTCGTCTGCTGTTATGTTTATGTTTGAAACTTCGTGTGTAAAAAACATAGCCGTCTGTAATGACTAGGCAGCGTCGTTAGGCTTACCATAAACACACCTGAAGCGGTGTACCTTGTAGAATGCGGGGAAAGGAGTACACCAATGAGTTAGCCAACACATGTCTGACACAAGAACTAAAGTGGTGACAAGCAGCATTGCCACACACACTCCTAAGACACACAATATTGCATGGAGTATAAGACCAAGATCTTCTTAGTCTTGGAACTCCACGAGAGATACTCATTTGGAGGCCTTGAATCAATAGATATCATGCATGAGTGGCACGGGGACGGCTCTTACGAACCTTCAAGGGCCTTCAAATCCTACTATTTTTCACCTGATTAGTAGCGAGTTTGGGAAACGACTTTTGAGTTTATGGCACAAGTAACTTTGCTGCCCAGTCATTACCGAGGACTACGTTTCCAGCTCGCGAAGTTTCAACATAACCATAACAGCAGACTAAAACAGTGCTGGTATTACGTGAGATTTGTGGATTGAAATTGTTGCCTGATGGAGATAAGCGGACTTGTTTACACCTAAGTCGTTAGCAGCCTATCGAAAATGTGCAAATATGGAACTATATTTGTTGTTAATGAGTAAAAGCATGTTTTTGTCTGATGGAAATAATTGAAATGAAAGGGTGAATTTCAAAAGTAATGAATATGATCATGGCACGAAATGGTCCCCCTCTCCCAATTTTACACTAGATAGTCAAGTACAGTACCACTTAGCATGGCCAGTTGCAACTGAAAGCCAGTTCTGTCTAATACCGTACCATTACTTGATCTGTAGTATACCAAATGCAGCAATGCTTGTGGGCTTTAACTGGTACTGATAGGGGTGTTGAAAAGATGATGCCATTACATTTGTACCTTACACTGTACCTCCAATCTAAGCTGGCCTATGGTTCTGTTGTGTACAGTGCAACCAGCAATAGATAGATCATCAATCATTTCGAATCCCATACATTTGGGGGATCCAAATTACAACGGGTGTGTATCGTACCAGTCCAGCCGAGGGCCAATATGTGGGAACAGAGAGCCCTCCTTGTCATTCAAGCATAAACAACTAGCTACCTTTGCAATATGCAATCAGTTTGCATGGTTTGTCAAAAAAACCTGCTCAGGAGGTAGCCTTTGACGAGAGCGTGAACTTTGGCCAGGAATACCAGTCAAAGGAAGATTCGCAAATTGTCAGCAAGCGAGTCTGCAGGATTGCTTACCTCGGGATGGCTGATTGTGGTTTTATGGCTATTCTCCCATGGCGGGGGGG
>JAHWFP010233241.1:1914-13952 GCA_023313725.1 Lithobius niger | reverse complement strand
TCTTCAGTCTAATACTTTTGCTCTCCCACTTTGCCGATTTCTGGACATGGTGCCGAAACCCGGGAACAACCAAGGAAAACGCACGTAAGTTCCTTTGTCGGCAGGTGGGTGAGGGTTGTGGTTCGTTAGGATTCCTTTCGCCTTACCCCCTTAGAGGTAGTGTCGCTTGTGCGATTTGCCTTTCCCATTAGGGGAAGGGCGAATCTCGAATGTGATTTCTTTCGTTTAGTTGGAGGCTTCTTTGTTTTGGTTGAAGGTTTGACTGCTAATGTTCCTTGCGTAATTTAAAGATGGATTTAGTCCAGTTAAAAAATAGTCGTGCGGCTCGACGCCCTATTTTATCTAAGTTGTTTGACGAATTAACTCGGGCGATAGCTGATGCTGACAGATTGTTAGTCGAAACGTTGCTTGAAAAGATTCAGGTGAAGGAGGCAGCGCTACTGTTAATAAATGAACAATTGGAAGTTGCTAGTCCGGCCGGTGAAGTAGCTGCTGAAGTGACAAACAATGATGTTTTCAATGATATCATTATTGATGCTAAAATCCGAGCAAACAGATTTTTGAAGAGTAACCCTGCGGTGCAACCCGCTGCTGCATTGACCGGTGCTGCCAGGACAACCAAGTTTGCCAAATTGCCCAAGCTGCAGATTGCCAAGTTCGATGGAACAGTTTCGGATTGGGAAAGATTTTCCGACCAATTTTCTGCAGGAATTGACCAAAACACCGACTTGGCTAAAATTGACAAGTTTAATTATTTGAGGGGCCTGCTAAAAGAGTCTGCAAGTTTGACTATTGCCGGTTTATCACTGACAGAGGCTAATTATGATACTGCTTGGAAGCTGCTTCAAGAAAAGTATGGTGACCCACAATTATTAATTGCTGAACACATACGTCAATTGTGGGATTTGAAGAAAGTCACTCGAATGGACAATGCAGTGGAGCTACGAAGATTAGTGGAAGATTTTCAGAAGCATATCAGGTCTTTGGAAGTGCTTGGTCAAGATGTGTCTAGCATGGGAGCGTTACTGTGCCCGATTTTGCTGAAGTGTTTGCCAAACCCTGTTATTCGTGAATGGCATCGCAAGAACAATGGAGCTGCTGTTTATGATTTGTCACTAATGGTTGAATTTGTTAAGGACGAACTGAAGGGTATAGAACTTACCTATGGTGCCTCACAATTCAAGGAAGGAGCTTCTGCAGTCGATAGTGGTCGCAAGAGGGAAATTTCAAGAGCTTCAGCTTCAGCCTTGCTTACCACGGATGAGGCCTCTACTAATATGCCTAGTCGTAGAACTTATTGCGTATTTTGCAATGAATCTAATTCGCATACATCCTCGTCTTGCCCTAAGTATGTGACCATAGAAGAACGTCGTGCGTCCCTAATGGCCTCTCGTAGGTGCTTCCGTTGTTTAAAAAATTCCAATCATTTTGCCAGTTCCTGCGATCAGCGAATCATTTGTCGAGTCTGCAATTCTCGCAGGCATCATACCCTTTTATGCCAGAAACGCACTTCTCCTTCAGCTGCCCTTCCTGCAATACACAGTCGAGTTCCCCTTGAACCAGTCTCTGGAGGTGTCAAGGAAAAGGTGGTGCCAAGTGGTAAAGGAAGTAAATCCGATACGTCGCAGTCTGCATTAATTGCTTCCACATCCTTGTCAAAAAGTAGTGGATCTAAGATGGTTTCAATTTTGCAAACGATACGAGTTTGGATCCAGCATTCTGGAGGAACTAAAGAGATAGTAATTTTAGTGGACAATGGATCTGAAAGATCATTTATCTCTTCTCGACTGGTGGAGCAACTGAACTTAACTATTGAAGGGGAAGAAGACACTCTCATTCGTTCCTTTGGTGGCATGAAAAAACAGCAAAGAAGCAAAGTGATTTCCTTTTGTCTAATTGGCGGCAATGGAGTGCAGTTAAAGTTGTCAGCTTTAGAAGTACCGGAAATTTGTCACGGTGTCAAGATTTGGGAAACCAGTTTGGTGGAGAGGTTTCTACGGGATAACCGCACATACAGTTGGAATCAGAAGATGGGACCCGGGGAAATTGCAACGGTTGACGTTCTGATTGGTGCTGATCAATATTGGCGAGTAATGACTGGCCAAATGAAGAAATTGAGTTCAGCACTCATGTCTACTCAAAGCGTTTTTGGCTGGATGTTGCAAGGTAGCACTCCGATGCATGGTCCTTTGTCACCACACTCCTTGTCAATGTGTGTAGCTACTTCAAAGGAAGAGGATCCGTCTTTGCAAAATAATTTAGCACGAATGTGGGAGCTTGACAGTAGTGGCATCATGGCAAGGAAGACAGATCACCACAGACGTTAGAACAGGTGGAAGTTCTCAAGTTTTTTCAGGAAACGAGCACATTGCAAAAGGACCGTTATCAAGTTCGTATTCCTTGGAATCAACACAAGTTGGAACTGTCTGAGAATTTTGATGTCGCATTAGAAAGATTGCGTAAGCTACTTTGGAAGCTTAAACCGGACCCTGTGTTTTTTGAACGTTATAAAGGGGCACTGTTAGAATACGTCCAGAATGGTCATGCAGAAGAAGTAAGTTTGGAAGATCATAATGCGACAGTTTATTACATGCCTCATCATGCCATTGTTAAAGAAGATAGAGCTACTACGAAGATTCGCATAGTTTTTGATGCTTCTTCCAGCCCTGAGGGAGGTTTTTCATTGAATAGTTGTCAATATGCAGGTCCAAGTCTCAACCCATCTATCTTTGAATTGCTGCTTCGTTTTCGGTGGCACAAGATTGGAATAACCACTGATTTATCCAAAGCCTTTCTGCAAGTGAGACTGCACCCTGAAGATAGAGACGCCACAAGATTCTTGTGGACGGACAGCCCTTGGAAACGAGGTACTCAACCGTCCCTGCGAGTATTTCGAATGACTAGTGTGTTGTTTGGGATGAAGGCCAGCCCGTTTTTGCTAGCAGCAACTATTCGTCTTCATGCAAGTACCCATCCCTTGAGTGACGAAGAATTTAGTAAGCATTTAGCTGATCATACTTATGTTGATGACTGCTTATCAGGAGAAGAGTCTATAAAAAAGGCCTATTTGCTTTCTAAACGAATTCACGATTTTATGCTGAAGGGCGGCATGCAATTTACCAAATGGGCCACAAATGATGACAATCTTTGGAAATTATGGATTTCTGATGGTTTAGTGCCGGCAGAGGAGACAGTAGAACAGAAGGTTAAGGTGCTGGGACTGAACTGGGATACAGCAACTGATGAATTTAGTTTTCGTCATGCAGAGTTGATAGCAGCAATCAAGGTCGACTCTTGTACCAAACGAATTTTTGACCCGTTGGGGCTGTTGGCGCCCTTTGTAGTAATTATCAAGCGTCTTCTTCAAGACTTATGGAGGCTGAAGGCTGATTGGGATGTAGTCATGCCAGACAAGTTGTTAGCCAGTTGGGTACAGTGGAAAGAAGAGATGCAGTATGTGACTGAATTCAGGATTCCAAGATGGCTTCAAGTCAGTAGTTTAGAAGGGTTCCAGATACATACCTTTTGCGATGCTGGACCACGGGTGTATGCAGCTGTAGTGTACTTTCGATTTCCTACAAAAGGAATGGAGCAGTTCCAAACATGCTTTGTGACGGCCAAATCTAGATTAGCCCCTATTCAGCCTATGTGTATACCTCGGTTGGAACTTTTGGCGTGTCTAATTGGAAGTCGTCTATCAGCCAGTATTACTCAAGTCTTAAAGTGTGAGCAAGCTGAGCATTTTTTTTGGTCTGATTCAAAGGTGGCCTTGAAATGGATAGAAGATGTTCCGTCCAGATGGAAGCTGTTTGTGGCTCGTAGAGTGCAAGAAATTCAGTCGACTACAAGGGACAAAGGCAGCTGGAATTATTGTAGTAGCAAGCAAAACATTGCTGATATAGTTACCAGGGGACAAAGCTTGCCCAAGTTAATGCGGAACAAAAAATGGTTACATGGTCCCACATGGCTGAGTTTGCCCCAAGATAACTGGAACCGATGTCCGTCTTCATTACAGGAAGAAGAATTAGTTGCTATCAGTCAGGAAGAAGATTCGATGGTTGCTGTACAGCTAAATCTCTGTTCTGAACCGTTGTTGAAATCGGATGATTTTAGTTCCTGGCAACGATTAACCAGAATTACTGCCTGGATTAAGCGTTTCTGTAGTAACTGTCGTAACGCAACTAAAAGGAAAACCCCATGGCTAACCTTTACTGAGCTTCAAGCTGCTGAGAGATACTGGATTGCTATAATTCAAGTACAAACCTTTGCCAATGAATTTAAAGCTTTATCGACTCAGAAAGAAGTAAATAAGGACTCTTGCATTTATCAATTTAAGCCCTTTTTGGATGAAGAGAAATTTATTCGTTTAGGTGGAAGACTCAGATTTGCAAAGTTTTCAGAAGAACAGAAACACCCTTTTCTCTTGAAAGGTGGAGGATTGGTGGATTTGCTTATACGAGACAGGCATATTAGAATCTTGCATGGAGGAGTTCAGAGTACACTTGGATGTCTCAGAAACGAATTTTGGATCTTGCGTGGTCGTCAGGCGGTTCGCAAAGCCATACATGGGTGTATGAAGTGTAGAAGGTGGAATGCCAGGCCAGCAAGTGAGATGGAAGCACCTTTGCCAGAAGAGCGAGTTACAGAAACAAGTCCTTTTTTTTCTACGGGGGTAGATTTCTGTGGACCAGTAGCAGTCAAGACACATGATGGAATAGCCCAGGCTTATATATGCCTGTTCACCTGCGCAGTGACTCGTGCATTGCATTTAGAACTTGTTGCGTCCCAGAGTACAGCGAATTTTATTTTAGCCTTTAGACGGTTCGTGGCCAGAAGGGGTGGTTGTCGAATAGTGTACAGTGACAATGCACAAACATTTCACAAGGTGGATCGTTTGTTAAGAGAAAGTTGTGCTTGGCTACGTGATACTCAGCTACAAGAGGTGGTGACTGGCCTAGGGATCGAGTGGAAATTCATAGCCCCAAGAGCGTCATGGTGGGGTGGATTTTATGAAAGAATGTGCAGATGGTAAAATATCATTTACGACGCACTTTAGGCTCAGCTATGTTGTCTGCAGATGAATTGTATACTGTACTCACGGAAATAGAAGCAATTGTCAATAATCGCCCTTTAACGGTTATTACAGAGGATTTTTCTGATGCTGAATATCTAACGCCTGCACATTTTCTGCTTGGGAAAAAGGGTGGTTGCTTAACCGATAGTTTGTTGTTTCACACTGACGTTCCCACAAATCCACAGTTGATTAGAAGATGGAGATATCGTGGACAGTTAATGAAGAAGTTTTGGAATCAATGGCGTCGTGACTATTTGCTGCAACTCCGAACGGCACATGAAGTTCGTCGGAGAACAAACCAACAGGATCCTATTCAGCTGCATGACGTAGTGCTGCAAATAGAAGAAAAGTTACCCAAGGGGAGATGGAAATTAGCTAGGGTAGTGGAGTTAACAAAAGGAAGAGATGGAAAAGTACGATCTGTTATGCTACAGCATGCTGATGGAAGTTTATCACGAAGAGCTGTACAACACATTTGTCCACTAGAAATTGTGTAGGCGCGAACACTGCGTGTCTTGTCCTGCATCTCGTTTTAGCTTAACAGGGCATAGATTCGCTTACAAGATACAGAAGCAAGTCATGAAGAACACCCATGAAGCAGATATTATTGTGAGGTTACATAACACATGATAGGGACGCATATCACAGTTTTTGACGGAGTTACACTCAAACATTATTAAACTTTGCTCATATGTGAAGCAGGAAGAGATTTCAGTAGTTGTCTACTACATCTTTATGCCTATTCTTCGGTCTAAATTCATTGGTCATAGGGTACTGATGATTTAGCAACGTTTGGATTTGGGGAGGTCTGTCTCGGGAGAGGTGTTTAAGAGGAACCAGAAACCTACCAGTAAAAATTTCTAGGCATAGCACAATATTCATCGCATAGTCCACTACAGTGCGATTTTTGCCGACTGAGGAAGACCCGATCAGAAGGTTGTTTTTATACTCCGGGCAATATTCCCCCTTGAAGAATTCGTACTTCGTGAAGTATTGACAAAGTATTGAAGATTAATCGGGAAGATGGAGTAGTAGGTTTGCAACAAGATGAATCTTTAGATTTAGAAAGTCCTACTTAGGTGAAGATTTGCATTGAAGTTATTTGTATTTATGATTGTATTCTTGTATTGCTTTCTCCCTTTCGTGTTTGGGGTTTGAGCATGTCGCAAATCTTGCGTGAGGCATGGGAAAAGCCGCGTCATTTAAGTTTTGGTTGCAACGTTTAATTTAGATGTTAATGATAATTATAGTGATATCCTACTGCTTAATAATAAGTTTGCCTTTGTAAATGCTAAAAATGAGAAATAATTCCTTACCTTAATTCGAAGTTCGGCAGCAGGCTTAAGGCGGCGACTTAAACTGTTGCTAAGTAACGTAGCATGGACCTTTATTAATACGTCTGCAATTTATCTCAGGTGAACTTGTTATTGGGGTTTTAGGTTTGTCAGTGGGATTTTGGCATGTAGTTTAGTAATAAGATTAGCTGTGTAAGAGGTCGCTGGATTAGAAGTTGCTCGTGATTCACGTGGATGTGAAAGTTGTGTATTGTTAGAATTGTACTGCTAAATTTCTGCTAAAATAAAATCACTTCTTCGGCTGGCAGCGATCCAGCAGCATCTCATCAAATGGCCTGCCTTCTTCCTTTCAGGGGGGTGACTTAACAGGAGGGTTAAGCCTCACTTAACCCTTTTTTCTGCCTTTTGGGTTAGGGTTACTTTTAAGCCTTCTCTCTTGATGTGAAGTTTATCTTGTTTGCTACTAATCTCTTGTTTTCAGAAGCCATGTAAATCTCTTACCCTCACGAACCTAAGTCCACCCTAGATGTAAGTAGTGTAAGGGCCGAGGATAACGTAGCCTTGCCTTATTAGCTAGCAAGATAATCGCTACACCTCGCAGGGCAACTTATGTAGAAGGCTGCCTAGCTTGTAAGCCCCACCCAACCCCCAACCTAAATTAGCTCTTCAGTCTAATACTTTTGCTCTCCCACTTTGCCGATTTCTGGACAAATTCCAAACTATTAAAACCTCATAAGATACAGGCTAAAATTACCAGAAGGTTGGCAAAATTATGAGGTTTATAATTAAATGCCGACCAAGTCGCTTTGCCAATTATAAATCATTTATTATAAAAATGAATGAAATCTTGAAACTAAGTGGTAAGCACTTAGCAATGTTCAACAATTATTCATCGCCAAAACCATACTCCTTTAGGAGGAAGTTTTATCCGCAACACGAATAACCAAAATCCATACCATTTAATTGCCAAATTTTACTCGTTAAAATTAAGAATATCCACAGCAGTGAATGCGACTGGCGACACCACACATTCCAAGCATCGAATCACCAACAGTCATAACCCAAGTTACATGGAACATATGCTGTGGCCAAGCGACTATCAATTGCAGAGAACTAATTGACTTCCACTAAGCTTAACATGAAGCTTATAAATATATAACTTTCATCATTGGGGTATGACAAAAGTGTATAATTAACTATCTCCCTTGAATGTGTGGAAATGACAAAGCGTTACTTTAGTAGGCTTTGACAAAAAACTCAAGACTCAAACCTTACTCAAGATTGTCTTACCAATACTATATTAATAATGGAAGATTAAATTAATCTCAATTTTAAGATTAACATGCAATCAAAATTAATACATTATATATAAAATACCACGCATGATATGGCGTGCCCGCGGTTAAAAACTGCGACACCCATGTGCACCAGCGGTCTGTGACTGCTACATGTGCCATTTCGTCTAGCGCTCGGGATGTAATCAACTACCGCCTGGATATACCAGTGGTTGACGATTTTTTTGGCGCTATGGGATCCATCAACTGCCCTCACGCAGAAAAGACTGGGAGAGCAGCGATAATGTGACTACGACTTAAGTTAAACTTCCACAACAACACACCAAGAACAGTAACAAGCAAGTTTGAGAGCATCTACCATCTCTCCATCCCTGTCGTATTGTGATTCAAGGGTACTGCGCATCAGGCCAGCCCTCGAATCACTCACATTTCCCAAGGTGTTAGACTAACACCAACCATCAAACACAACTAGCAATGTTTCAATGATAAACCAATTTGGAAATAATACTCGTAACCAACCATACACTAGACTCTTACTGTAACACACTATGGTCAAGATAGAGGGCTGGGGTGGGGTTGCCATCCCCCCCCCCTTACCTGGACGTCGTGGTGAGGGCCTGCATGCCCTAATCATACCTACCCCGGACGTCACCGTACAACAATATACACCACTTTATCGGTACAAACTATTACAAACCGATAAAGCTGACCGACATGTCCCAACTTTCACTTGGGAACACGGACAGGTAGCACAACCTGCCATTCTAGAGAATACACACATTATAATCTGTGAGCACATGTAGATGTAATACTGACTGGCCAACTGCAAGTCATTCCCGACTGGAGTGGAAAGGCCCGAGAGGTAGGAGGTGCTGCAACTAAGCACGTCTCCCAAACCGTGCATCCCTTTCACGAAGGCAGCCATTCCCGTGAAGCTTTCAGAAACACCACACTCATAACCTAACCGTCTGGTCCTGGCCCGACGCTTTGCGTGTGTCCATATTATATGGCATGGATCCAATAATATTGAAATTTTTTTTTTTTTTTTTTTGTACTTGGCTCCAGCCACATTCCATTGGAAACCGGCTGTTTGTTTCACAAATTAAAAAAAAAAATAACTGTAATAACTCGATCGGCCCGTGTCATACAGAGACGATAAGCTACCAGAAAATAGCTTAAATAAGAAAACTACTTTCCCACGCACAGGCACATCGCGGTTTCGTCACACAAAATTAACGCTCCACCGTCTGTCTGATCGGCCGATAGTGTTCATGAACGGCCGACGCACACTGTAAGCGTCACACATCACGATTCCATCGACCCACACACTGAACGAAATGCCGTTAATAAACACGAAGTCGGTCGTGTCTACAAACTGCTCATCACAACCTCCATGGTGGCACACCTTCTCTTGGATGGATAACAATAGCCAATTCGCCACCCGTCCGCCAGTGACCCGGCGGACTGTCCGCCGGTCACCAGCCCGCCATTGTCCCGGACTGGGCCGCCGGTCACCAGCCCGCCATTGACCCGGACTGGGCCGCCGGTCACCCGGACTGGAACGATGTCCGCAGCACTAATAAACAGCCGCCAGAATGCGGGACCCGGTGGACCAACAAACATTCAAAACCGTCGAAACACCTTTCTGCGTCGCCAGTTTCGATTACTTCACCACAGCCGCTTGGTCGGCTTTCCATCCCCCCTACGCCTTTTCCATTTCGTTGTCACGCATGGCGCTACCATGCCGCCATGGCCGGTGCCTGATACGGGTTCGATGCTGACCCGGACAGCGCCCAAACAAAGGACGCGTCCGCTCCTATCAGCAGTCGAGCATTACTCGTTGGAATCACGGAAACGACCCCCGATTCCAAATACATTCATATCGTTGTTTGACGATGAATGCCCTCCTAAAACGGCTAATTCTCTAGCCGTCTGATGCAAACCACTACGCTCGGTCGAATCTGCCCACATTGCCTCGACCGTCACGATCGTCTGGACCTAAATTGTCGCACACTTCGGCACACTTCTAAATTGAAAAGTCACAAACTCTGCATCGGCGACACCAAGCTTGTGTTTCCAATTGATTCATCTTCTTCCACACTTTTGCTTCCCATAATCCGGGTAAGAAGCACATTTCGTATATCTTGTAGGCTTTCTCATGATGAGAGAATAGAGTAGTAGCGACTGTCTCAGTCGCGTCCCAAAACAAACTGTGATAATGTGCGGGAATGGGGCGCCGCCTAGCGGTGGTCATGAGCCCCGGGGAGTGCCATTGCAAGGACCAGGAGAGTAGAAATTTCATGTTTGGGACGGGTAGCATTTCCAAAACTGGAAAGCATATATAAAATACAGGTAAGTATTTTAGGCTAGCAGTAAAAACAAAAAACCTCTATATGTTGAAAAGTGGCGACGGAGAGTTAGCTTACTCTATCACCATGCGATAGCCAACAAAGTCGACCATTGCATTCTTCGCCTATTTTAAAACAATTTACCATCGGCATTCATTATTTCCAGTTCAGTAAGAACTACAAAAATTGAAGGACGTTGTAAAATAAGTCTTATGTTTTTTTTCCTTTTTACTGTTTAGTATGTAAACACAGTATGTAGACGATGGGACCGACCAGAAAGTTCAATGAAAACAGTTTAATGTTTAGGCACGTTAAATAATTCTTGTTATTAAGACTTAGCCTACGTTGTAAAATAAGTCGTGTGTTTTTTTTCTTTTTTACTGTTTAGTATGGAAACATTACATATTGTAGGCGATCATTCGCTCATTGAAAACAGTTTAATGTTTGGGCTCCATATTTTTAAATTAATTTTCAAGATAGAAGTGAGTTAGTTTACTTAATGCAAGCTTGTTTGAAAATTATTACGGAAAATGTGTTACCTGTGTAACATTACAACATACTAATTTCTTTTCAGTTGTGTGAATACCACGAGTTGGTCGAAACAATATAACTTTTTTTTAGAGCCTTTGAGACAGATTCGCTCGACACGCTCGCTCGACCATTTTCCGGTTCACTGTGAAAAAAACAAAAAACCTCAATACTTTTGAAAAGTGGCAACGGAGAGTTAGCTTACTCGATCACCATGCGATAGCCAACAAAGTCGACCATCGCATTCTTCGCCTATTTTAAAACAATTTACCATCGTCATTCATTATTTCCAGTTCAGTTAGAACTACAAAAATTGAAGGACGTTGTAAAATAAGTCGTATGTCTTTTTCTTTTTTACTGTTTAGTATGTAAACATAGTATGTAGACGATGGAGCCGACCAGAAGCGTAGCACTAGCATTCGCTCAATGAAAACAGCAATGTTTAGGCACGTTAAATAATTTTTGTTATTAAGACTTAGCCTACGTTGTAAAATAAGTCGTGCAAACTCTTTCCTCAGATTTCTGTACTCATGACCCTCAAATTCAGATTAGTATGTCGTTCTGTTCTGCAAGTGGACTGTAAAGCATCCACCCTACACCCCCACCCACCTCTCCCCCTCTTCCCATTATTTCGTTAACAATGTTGGAGTGTGCTAACCTAAGACTTCAGGTTGTGTTTAAAATCGTGCATTTGTTCAAACTTTATATATGTTGAAAAGTGACGACGGAGAGTTAGCTTACTCGATCGCCATGCAATAGCCAACAAAGGTTTCCCTCTTCCCTTAAAACTCAAATAACTTCGTAACTATTGCGGAAAAAGTAACAACACTCTTCGCCCGGGCGAAGAGGGCTTTGAGTGCCCCTCTTCCCCTCGAGATGGGGAGGGAGGTGTTAAAAGAGAACGTCGGTGAAATGTATCGTCAAAATACTCGCGGCAAAGTTTTCTGTTTCACTCGGAGTTAAAAATCACCATTGGGAAACTACAAAATACTAGAATGTAGGGCAATTTAGTTTTTACTTTAAATTACAGCCCCTAAAACACAACTCTACATTAAAAACCGTTACGGCTATCCCATACAAAGCCGTACTAAGTGTGCACAACGCCCCATACAAAACCTTCCCCTGTCGTTCTAAAGTGTTGCACAAAATTTCCTATACAAAATCTCCCCCCCCCCACCCCCATACTAAAGTGGGGCTGGGCGAAGAGGGCTACGAGTGACCCTTCCACTCCATCAAAATACTCCCGTCAAAGTTTTCTGTTTCAGTCAGATCTAATATACTAATCGTTTTTCTTTTTCAGTCAAGGTGTAGATGAAAACGGATTACAAAATGCTAGAATGTAGGGCAATTTAGTTTTTACTTTAAATTACAGCCCCTAAAACACAACTCTACATTAAAAACCGTTACGGCTGTCCCGTACAAAGCCGTACTAAGTGTGCACAACGCCCCCCATACAAAACCTTCCCCCGTCGTTCTAAAGTGTCGCACAACATTCCCA